>JAPPVO010000024.1:46523505-46714129 GCA_030407325.1 Camellia japonica | reverse complement strand
AACATCTACTTGCCAACAAATAACTACCAAAGTTAATAACACAACCACCCTAGGTTTGAAAAAAAAAAAAAACTTCAGCAAATCTGTAGCCTCCATTCTTAACTTTCATAGTAGTTCACATGGTGTGGAATGCTCAACAATTCTCTCCCTCCACACCTATGGGGAGTAGGATCCTTACTGGAAGTCCATCCCAGCAATATCCATGCATACTTCGAGTTTGTCTCTCGAGACCACCTTTGTAAGCATGTCGGTTGGATTCTTATCTATGTGGATCTTGACTAGTTCCAATAACTGCTTCTCCATCACTTCACGCATCCAATGATACCGAACATCAATATGCTTTGTGCGAGAATGGTACATGGAATTCTTCCTCTAGTCTATGGCACTCTAGCTATCACAATGTACCATGAACTTTTCCTGCTTTAGTCCCAGTTCTTGGAGAAACCTCTTCAACCACAACATCTCTTTCCAGCTTTCGCTGCGGCAATATACTTTGCCTCGGTTGTGGATAAAGCAACACATTTCTGCAGCTTGGACTGCCAAAATACAGCTCCCCTGTAAAAGTGAACATAAATCCTGATGTAGATTTCCTACCATCAAGATCGCCTACCATATCTGAATCAGTATAGCCTTCCAAGACTGGTTTGGCTCTTCCAAAGCACAAACACATTTTAGATGTACCCTTAAGGTACCTCAGAATCTACTTGACTGCTTTCTAATGCTCTTTCCCTGGATTGGAAAGAAATCTGCTTACAACTCCAACAGCATGAGCAATATCTAGTTGGATGGACACCATTGCATACATCAAACTTCCTACTACAAAGGAATAGGGGATTGACTCCATTTCTTTTCTTTCGGAGCTGGTCGTGGGACACGAACGCTTTGTCACCTTGAAATGGTTGGCCAGTGGTGTGCTGACTGGCTTGGCATCTTTCATGTTGAACCTTTCAATCACGCGTTCAACATATTTCTCCTGTGACAGCCATATCTTCTTGGCTTTCTTGTTACGAACAATCTTCATGCCCAAAATCTGTTGTGTTGGGCCTAAATTTTTCATGTCAAAATACTGTGACAAGTCCTTTTTTAACTTGTTGATCATAGCAATATCTTGTCTAATGATCAACATATCATTGACATACAACAGTAGGATAATGAAGTTTCCATCCGGAAACCTTCGAAAGTATACACATTGGTTTGCTACTGTTCTTTTGTACTCGTGATCCACCATGAATGAATCAAACTTCTTGTACCATTATCTCGACGCCTGCTTCAGGCCGTAGAGACTCTTCTTCAGTTTGCAGACTAGATTCTGTTTCCCTTTGACTTCAAATCCTTTTGGTTGCTCCACATAGATCTCTTTTTCCAAATCACCATGAAGAAAGGCAGTCTTGACATCCATCTATTCTATCTCTAGATTCAAGCGAGCTGTTAATCCCAAAGCTACTCAAATGGAAGTCATCATCTTCATAACTAGGAAGAAGATCTCATCAAAGTCAATTCCCTTCTTCTGCCCAAAACCTTTGACCACCAAGCGAGCTTTTTGCTGCAATAGTTTATCGTTGCCATCTTTTTTCAACTTATACACCCATTTATTCTTCAAGGCTCTCCTGCCTCTTGGAAGTGGAACAAGCTCATAAGTGTGGTTCTTCTACAAAGAACTTATCTCCTCCTTCATGGCTTGCTTCTAATAGTCTTTCTCTGTATAACTCTTTGCTTCCGAAAAACTCTCGGGCTCCCCCTTATCAGTAATTAAAACATACTAAGAAGCGGGATATTTGGTTGATGGCATGACATCTCTTCCCGATTTTCGCAACTGAGGCCTAGTTGCCTCTGGTTGAGGGGGTTGCTCCCCCTGCTCAACACCCTCTTCATTTGGGTCTTCATCTTTTTCCTCATGATCCTCAATTTCTAGCATAGAATCCTGCAACTCTGGCACTTCTTGTTGCACATCATCACATCTAGCATTTTGTGATAGCTTGGGAGATGGTAACAAGTCTGGAGTAATGACATCTCTAGACTTTGCAGACTTCTCAAAATTTGCTACTGTTTGGTTTTCCTCGAACACAATATCTCTGCTCTTAAACATCTTCTTGTTCACTAGGTCCCACAACTTGTACCCAAATGCTACATCTGAGTAGCCCACAAATATGCATGGAGGGGTCTTGTCATCAAGCTTCTGTCTGTTTTCCTTGAAGATGTGTGCGAACGCCTTACACCTGAAAACTCTCAAGTAAGAATATGATACCTTTCTTCTAGACCAAACTTCCTCAGGTATCGCAAAATTCAATGAGACTGAAGGCGATCTATTGATGAAATAACAGGCTATATAGGCGGCTTTAGCCCAGAATGACTTTGGCAACTTTGCCATTCTGAGCCTGCATCTGACTTTTTCAACAATAGTGCGGTTCATCCTCTCTGCCACACCATTGTGTTGTGGGGTACCAGGAACTATTGTCTCGTGCCGGATACCTCTACTGGCACAATATGCTTCAAAAACATTGGAAGTGTACTCGCCACCATTGTCTGTGCGAAGACATTTCAACTTTTTCTCGATCTCTCTTTCCAACATTGCATGGAACTCCTGAAAGTGCTGGAATACCTCATCCTTCATCTTCAGGAAATACACCCACAACTTCCTTGATATATCATCAATGAAAGTCTGAAAATACTTGCAGCCGCCAAGTGATTTCGCTTCGATTGGGCCACAAACATCCGAGTATACCATACTGAGCACTTCTATTTTCCTCTTGCTCGTTGAACTGAATGATACTCGATGTTGCTTGCCATAAAGGCAATCATCACACGGCTTCAAGGCACTCCATTTGGATAAGGGTATCCTGGATTGCTTTACTAACAGATGCAATCCCTTCTGACTCATGTGAGCCAATCTTCTATGCTATAAGTCCGATGACTCCTTGTCTTCTGCTGCATTAAGACTTTCCAAACAGATCTTCGTTTGAGTCTTGTACAACGTTGAAGACATCTCTCCTGTGGCGTTTGTCAAAGCTCCTCCTGTCAACTTCCAACGGCCATTTCCGAATGTACTTGTATGGCCTTGTCGGTCCAAAGCACTTCTGAAGATAAGATTGAGGCGCAAATCTGGAACATGCCTCACATCTTTGAGAACCATCTTGTGTCCGACATTAGTTTGAATACTAATGTCTCCAATACCCACAATCTTCAATTAGCTGGAATTCTCCATTCGAATAGTGCCAAAATCTCTAGCATTGTACGAGCTAAAGAGTTTTCTGTGGAATGTGGCGTGATAGGATGCAACTGTGTCTATCACCCACTTTGTACAGCTGTGGTCAACCAAGTGAAGGCAATCCTCCTCTTCACCAACTGCAAGAAGTATTTTATCAGTTGTTATGGCTGTCGTGTTCTCATTTCTCTTTGACTTACTATTTTGGCCTTTATCTTTCTGGTTTGGGCAGTTTCTTTTTATGTGACCCTCCTAGCCACAATGAAAGCAAGTGAAGCTAGAGTTATCTTGACTTTTACTGTCTCTGGATTTACTCATGTTGTTCCATCTACCTTTACCGTTACTTCTTCTTCTGTCTCTTTCTCTACCTCTGTCTCTGCCTCTATCTTCTGTGACAAGAGCATGAAACTGATTACCTCCCATGTCTGTCCTCCTTGTTTCTTTATTGTGCATGGCGTCTATGACTATGCTCATGGTCAGCTTCCCTTCTGGTGCAGAGTTACTGAGAGAAACCACCAACGTCTCCCAACTGTTCAGTAAAGAACTGAGCAGTAGTACGGCTTGCATTTCATCGTCCAAGGGCATCTTGACGGTTGCAAGTTAATTCACCAGATTCATGATTTCACTGGTGTGCTCGGCGACAGATATACCATTCTTCAACTTCAGATTTACAAGCCTTCTCATCACCAAGGCTTTGTTCCGGGCGATCTTTGACTGGTACATTCCTTTTAACATTGTCCAGAGGACTTATGCATTTGTCTCCTGGGCAATATAGTGGAACACACTGTGGTCTATCCATTGTCTGATTTGACCGACAGTCTTCCAATTCATCTTTGTCCAGTCTTCATCATTCTCTGGTTCTGGTTTAACCCCTTTTAGAGCAATAAGGTCAAACAGGTCTTTACAGTATAGGACATCTTCCATCCGCGGCTTTCAGATTCCATAATTGGAAGCATTTAACTTTATCATCGATCCTGAAGTTGATGTGGATTCCTCTATCGTCTTCTTACTTTTTACAGAAACTCTGATTCAAAAATATGACCGTATGGATCTCTCCGGAATACTCTAAATAGTTGGAAACCACTATTGGCTCGCAAAAATCGGACTTCAAATGGCTCAGATCTAGTTAAAATATGTTTAACGGTTCAGATCTATGGATGTATTGTAGCTGCGTAGCACCAGATAAACCCTTTGTCTCTGGGTCGGGTTGGATCAACCCGACGGGTTTATTGGTCAGCTAGTGTGATGACGTGGCAAACTGACTTGGGTTGACGTGGCATGACGTGGCACTAACCTGGTGATGACGTGGCGCTGACGTGATGATGACGTCACTATCACGTGCAGAGCACTCGTCTTCTTCTTTCAGTCGCCCGTCAAGCGCGTATTTGAGACTGGTATGACGCGTCGGTGCTGTTTACGGCGCGTAGAGCGCGTAAATGAGACTGGGATTCACGCGTCTTCCTTATTTAGCGCGTGTGAGCACGTCAGACCTATTCTGGGGCTCTGCTTTGCAGTTCTGGACTCCTCTCGTGGAGAGCTTCCTTCCGGTTTGCTCAAAAATGAATTTCGAGCAACTTGATTTTTGGGCAATTCTAAAAAACACATCCTGTTTTTCCGAAAATCAACCAACGAGGCTCTGATATCACTTGTTAGGATTAGACACACTCAGAAATCAATCACACACAAAGAAAAATGAGACACAAGAGATTTACGTAGTTCGGCAATTGTCTATGTCCACGGGGAGAGATATTCACTATAGAATTATCCTGGAGAGAGATTATAGAACTCACACCTCACAACTCTCTATAGAACTCTCTCACTCACATATTACACTATATGCTTGATAATTAACTCAGCTCACAGCTCTCCCTATTTATACACAAACGGGAGAGCTGCTTGCCAACAACCAACTACCATTGCCAACCTCTGCTTGCCAACAAACAACTACCAAACCCTAGGTTTGAAAAAAAAAAAAAAAAAAACTTCAATAAACCTGTAGCCTCAATTCTTGACTTTCATGGTGGTTCACATGGTGTGGAATGCTTAACATGACGCATTATAACACCATCTTGTTTTGTCTTGTTATGTTATTTTTTTATTTTATTTTATTTTATTTTTTGGAGTATTTTGGTGAATGTAATTCAAGATCAAGACTGAAAACACAACCAAATAGTTTTTGGAAATAATTCATCCAATAAGTTTTATGTGTTTTTCAAAATGAAAACACAAAACAGAAAACAAAACACATATATCGCTTTTTTTCATGAGAAAGAAAATTAGATAACAAAATTCCTAGCAAAGTTGTAATTACTCTGTCAGTGGTTAAAACTCAGTTCCTCAACCTTGAACTTGTGGATAGGAATGATAAACAAACCAAATAGCTTGAGTTTAACTCATTAAAAGCTTGTTTGAGCTCGGTTCATTAAGTAAATAAGCTAATCTTGAATACATTTTGAAAGTCGTTAGAGTTTTCAAACCAAGCATAAATAGTTCGATAAACCTAAAACTATATAAAAAAAAATATCAAATTACTCAAGCTCGGCTTGACAAAAGCTCATTTGAGAGCGGCTTGAAAGTTTAACAAATCAAACTTAAACAAATTTAAAACTCATAAAAAGTTTCAACCCAAACTTGAACAGTTAATTGTTTGACTCCTTTATTAGCCCTAAACTGGTGGGTTCGAATATGACGACAGTCACTTTACTCATCGTATGTGCACAGTTGGTAATATAGATATATGTTATATATGTATGTATATATCTAATCAAATGTCTATGTGACTCATTTGCTCCATCAAACCCAGAACTTATTAACAAACATCATTTGTTATATTATATTATGCACATGATTATGTGCAATACCTAGCTGGAAGACGCCATAAATGGGAAAATTCAAAGTGTTCATCCAATCTTTTGTTTAATTCATTGAAGAAAATGATTGCAAAAGATTTTCAAATACAACTTTGTTACATCTATGAAGCAGATGTGAAATGCATGTGGGCCCAAAGTTATTTTTGAAATTGAGCCATCTATTTGTCTATTCATAAGAAAATCGGATATGAATACAAGATACAAATACAACATGATACATATATGTAAATTAATTGAACATTTAGAATTATCATAGTTTTCATGTATGCGGAAATTAAAGAAACACAATTAGGATACCCAAATCTATTATAGTAGAATTTGAAGGGTTGATTGAAGATGGCTTTGATCTTGAGAAAAACTTAAACTTTAAATGAAAAATAGAAAAAGAAAAAGAAACAGATTTCTCTTTCTTAACTCTATTATGGCGGAAGAGTTGATTAAAGATGACTTTGATGTTGAGAACAATTTCAACTTTTGATGGAAGAATGTTTCTCTTGACCATTTTTAGAATAGGTTGTATCTAGTTTTACAAAGATAAATCAGGGTACCACTATGAACACAATAACAAATAAATATTATATATATATATATATATTAATTTGAAAATAGATATACTGATAGGTTACTCTATATATCCAACAAAGAGTATGTAGCACCTACATAAGGGCCGAATTTAAGAATCCATCAGGTGCTTTGTGCGTTGAAAAATAGGTTAAACCCCATCAAAGACTCGAACCAAAACATTGAGTGAGGAATTTCAAATTCTTACCATTGAATAAATGACTCGGTGGTGAATATATATTATATATACACATGAAAATAATGCACATTTCTCTATTATTATACATTACAAATACACACGATAGTGACAAAGAACAAATGCAATTTTTATTGTACTCTCTTATTAATTGTTTGATCTTACAGTGAGACTATATAATAAACAAACTATCCACCTATTAATAAATTATGTATGTCTCGAGGAATCAAAAGCATGTGGACAATGACATAGACCAAAGACTTCACATATACAAAAAAATAAAAATAAAAAGAGTGTTACTATTCGCACTCCATAAATTATTTTGGACCCTCCAATTTTTAACTTTTTTTTATTATAATAATAACCTCAAATAAAATTACTATAAAGGACATCATTAATTTTGGGACACTTCATCTCATAATTAAACTTACACACCCACTACATCATGAATTAGGGTTTATGAAAGCATCCACCTCCATCACCACTCATCCATCTTTCCGAAATCCCACCTTCAAAACCTACCTATCCTCAAAACCTTGAAAACCCTTTGGCGGTAATATTCTAGCGGTAACAGTGGCAACCATTTGACTACCTACACTTCTCCGACAATAACAATGAGTGGAAGTTTTTTTAGTAACCACAACTCTATAAGATGAGAGGAGTACAACAATAAAAGCTTAGAGGAGGTTCATAGTTTTAATGTTGTTTTTAACTCAAAGGAGATTGGCCTTGTAACGGTAAGTTTCTTGAAAAAAATGGCAAAAATAATAAAATATATTCATCATTTTTTCAGGACTGAACTCTCGAACATATAACTGAAATTCAGAAACACAGGCCCGAACATTGTTTATTTGTTTAGGAAGGCATTCCCAAACAAATAAGTAATGTTCGGGAATGCAAGTCCAAACATGGAAATTTCTTAACACATTGAACTGTCAAAATTGTTCATGCTTGCAGAAGTTTTCATTTTTTCAAGTTTGGGAATACAGGCCCGAACATTACTTATTTGTTTGGGTTTCCCGAACAAATAAGTAATGTTCGGAAATGTAGGTCTAAACATGAAAATTTCTTAACACATTGAATAATCAAAATTTTTAACACTTGCAGAAGTTATCAGAAGTAGCCCAAATCTATTATCACGTTGAAAAGTTATTCCTTCATCGCGTAGCTTTGATAATATTGCTGCGTAGTTCTCTGCTGAACTCACAATTTTATATTATTTACCAACAAAATCAACCAAATCAATTATTATAATTTTTTTCTTGCAAGAGAAGAAATTATTACGAGAAAACTAAGAAATTATATGTATGTATATGTATATGTATATATATATATATATATATATAGAGAGAGAGAGAGAGAGAGTATACCAACTGTGACAATAGTAGATAAGATAGCAAAGACAGTAATCACATTGGCTCTTCTTCTTCTTGGTAGTTTTTGTTAGGGTTTTTTTGGAAGAGGGTTTTTTTGGGGTGTGGGAGGGTATGCATTCAATGGGTGAAATGTTTTCACAAGGATAATTTTGGTATTATTTGGGGGAAAAAAGAAATTTTGTGGGTTTCAAAATTTATAAGTGGGGACCCAAAAAATGAGGGGTCCAAAATAATTCATGGGGTGCTAATAGCACCACTCAATAAAAAATGGGATAAATTACACTTACTACCCTTGAAATATTAAAAATTACATTTTAAGTTTCATAAATTTTGTATAATTACAATAACTTTTTTTTAGTGAAGTTAAAACGATTGAAACTAAAACAAATGATGGGTAGACACAAATCATATTGTATTGAAAATTTTTAGTAATTTTTTTCATTATAATACAGGTATACAAGGGACTTGCAAATATGAGACTTGAGTGGATTATATATTGGCATCATCAAACTCACCGTACAAGTTTGTTTCAGGCTCGTACTCTGTGTTTTAATCCAAAGGGACTTCAGATCATCACATAGTGAAAGTCGACATGTCAAAAGGAGAGAGTAATGCTCAACAATATGGCAATAGGAAGAGAAGACAACCTAAACAGAGAATTGTAAAGATAACAAACTTTTCTTCAAATGGTATATGGAAAACATATGGAGAGATAGATAGATAAAAAGATAGATCGGTCTCTTTTCTATCTCTTTAAAAATTATTCAGTGTTGTTTGGTGCACGACTAAGGATCTTCTGTTCCTAAATGTCAATGTCCTTTGTCCTACAACTAGCGATATTGGCCTCATCTCTCTCTCTCTCTCTCTATAAAAATTATTCAGTTTCACTTGATAGCATGGCCAATGATCTTTTGTCCCTAAATGTTAGGGCTGTGTATAGGATTATCCAAACCGCACAACCTGCCAAATCCGAACCAATCCGCATACAAATGAGCAGTTTCACAGACACAATGCAGGCGGATGCGGTTTGGAATATGACATAATTGCGGGTTGCGGGCTTAACCCACCCGCACTTAGATTTTTTTTCTAATAAAATAACCTGGACCATTGATTGCATTCATCCTATCCTAGATATTTTTAGTCAATACACCAAACCCTAATTTCATGATATCAAAAGAAATGTTGTAGAGAACATTGTTTTTGAATGTTTTTGTTTTTGTTTGTTCTATGAACATTGTGGAAAATTGAATCTACTTTTTTATGTAGGGAAATTAAATCTGTTAATTACTTTTGAAATTGAAATCAATCTTATATTATATTATCTGGAAATTGAAATTGAATATGGAGATTGAAAAAAGTTCAATTCATAAACCGTTCGCAACCGTCCACACATTCGTGAACCCTATCCGCGCAACCCGCACTGTGGGTGGTTGCGTGTTGAATTTTTCCCAAACTACATACATACGGACGGGTCCAAACTGATTCGCATACCGTCTAAAACTGAACTGCGAACACCCCTACTAAATGTTCATAGGATCACTAACCTAACGATACTGTTGATATGGATAATCCATTTGCAGATTAAAAAAAATGTTGAATAATTATTTTATATATGGATCTCATTAATGTAGGAAAAGGGCATACGATTAAATTTGCTTCATTTTGTAAATCTTGTACACACTCTCTTTTGTATTCCGGCTGGTTTTGGAAAGAGAATGAAAGAAACAGATGAGATTGGGTGTAACAAGAATTATGTGATTTTTTTTATTATTCTTTAAATTGATTAATGTTATTAATGCTTGCCCCCAAAATGACATAGAGGGTATTAACCATCACTATCCAACTTTGACCATCACTATCCAAATGAAACTGCTTTAATTAGTTGAGGGAAATACTTTTCACTTGTATGGAACAACCAACTATTGGATTGGCTACACGTCGCACTCAACTCCAACGTTGTTTTGTTCTATTTTGTTTTGTTTCGTGTTGGTTTTGGTCCCACTCTTACAAACAAGATTGATGAACAATTAGACCATCACGAAACTTGACGAAACCACCAAGGACATGATACGCCACCAGCTCGATGCCATTTGTGCTATTCTTAAACTCAACAATGGCATGCATTATTTCCAAACCCCACCTCTAAGGCAATCCTGATCTTGTCAATGCTGTTAATTTCCGAAATGAATTCAAGACCAATTGAATTATCAATTTGAGAGAAGCTTAAACTTTTTTGGGTTTAAGATTGACCTGGTAATTAAAAATAGTAAAAATTATACTTTCGCTCTTTAAAATATAATTCTTTAACATCTTGATCTTTAAAGAAAATATTTTCTATTTTAATCCTAGAACTATCATATTTTTTTTACTTTTGTTGAAATTTCAGTGATCATTATACTTTTATGATGAAAAACAACATGTGGCTCGTATTAACTCAACCCGACCTATATCTATGGATAGGGATGGTTACTGGTCAAGTTTGTAGTAACCTGGCGCCACTCCATATCATATAAGGGATAGGAAGGAGCATGGCGAAAGATGGATTAATTTTGTAAATATTAAAAAATGAGAATATTAATAAATAATATAATATATTACAAAAAATTATAGGTAAAATCATAAATATTTGGAAAAATTATATTGACCTCTTTTAAAATTTAAAAAAACATACAAATAACCTATAGTTTTAGCATTATCATGGCAATTAAATTAATCAAAATTAATACAAATAATGTGAAGATAAAATAATAAATAAGAAAAAAATATATATATTTCAGTATAAAATATATGATAATATTATTTTTTCATACCTATATAATTAATAAATTATTGATAAAAATAAAATATATATTATCTAAATTGAAATTAAAAAAATTAAATATAAGTATTATAGTTTATTCAAATCTTAAGATAGATCAATATAATTTATGCTAAATAATTTTTCTTTTTAAGAAAGTGTAGTGAAAGACTATAATATTTTACATTTACATTTACATTTTTATTTAATTATTTTTCTTGTCCGGACGGAGCAACCCACCGCCCCATCGGCCGCACCCAACTCGAGCAAAGATCCTCGGCCGCCCTTTTTGGGCAGCCGTTCCATCAGCCCCCCAAAACGACGTCGTTTTGGGGGGAAAATTTTCAAAAAAAAAAACGCAGAGGAAGAGGGAAGGGAGGGAGGAGGGAGGGAGGAAGGAGGAGGGAGGAGGGAGGAGGGAGGAGGGAAGAGGGAGGAGGGCCGGACTGGAGGGGGCCATAACCACCGGGGGAGGAGGAGGCGGGGCCGGACGGCGAGCTCGGAGCTGCGACCATGGGCTGGACGGCGAGCTCGGAGATGCGACGGCAAGCTGCGACGAGGTGCGACGGCGAGGCGACGAGGTGCGACGGCGAGGCGACGGCGAGCTCCCCCCTCCCTCCCCTCCCCCCCTCTGGTTCCTGTTCGTCGGCGACGAGAAGAGAGAGAACGAACCAGTGAAGAAGAAAAGGAAAAAAAAAAAAAAAAAAAAACCCCCAAAACGACGTCGTTTTGGGGGCTGCTGGGATGGCTGCCGGGTAGGGCGGCCGTGGATCCGAATTCCACCCGACTCCATCGCTGTCCTGTTCTGGTCTGTCTGTCTGGGTCCCAATCTCACCTTTGCCAAGATGATGACAGACGATGAGCTTATCACGAAGCTCGAAGAAACCACCAAGGACGCGCCGCGCCACCAGCTCGATACTCTCCGCGCCATTCTCGAACGCAACGCCGCCGTACGTTATCTCCGCCGACGCTATCCTACGCCCGCCGCCGTCGACGCCGCTACTTTCCGGCGATCCGTACCCCTGTCTTGCTACGATGATGACTATGCCGATCACATCGTTCGAATCGCCGACGGTAGTGATGATGATCGGCCTTTACTCTCCATTGACTCTTTGGTCTGTTTCTTCTACAGGTATTTGTAATAATTGTCTATGATTTTGAAAGAAGCTAAGTTAACATTCATGTAGGAAAAATAAGAAATATTACACAGAGAAAATAAAGGGATTCGGGTATACTTTTTCGCTCAAACTGAATTCATGGATCAATGGAGTAGAATTACTAGAGAATTATGCATACTCACTGTACAAAGGTTATTCTCTGTTTCTACAGAGAGAGAATAGAGAGTCTAGGAGAGGGAGAGAAAGTTATACGGTTAAATTCTTAGTATATTATATTATATGAGACAGTTGTAATCTCCCACAACTCCATTTCCTCAAGAGATGAGATAGTGAATTAATCACACTTATCCCAAGATAAGGTAATCCAAGTCCACGTAAGTTAATCCAAGTCTACTTTGACTGGTTTCCTTGTGGGTTTTGGGTCATGCCACCATGGGCAACCCGATTCTAAAACCGACCCAATTTCTAACATCTCCCACTCAAACATACGATGGCATGACACCACGCTTCTTTTATCTCAATCTATCCATCAAACATGATCATACTAGCCAATGGACCGTGCAACCGCTGAGAACACCTGCACGTGGGAGTTCTATATTAGAAACTCAAAAGAGCTAGCATAGAGACATCAACCTGAAAATAAAGTGTCTCATATACCCCAAACTCATCCAATTATATCGGTTCAAAAACATCTCTAATCCCTCAAAAAGAGCATGTTTGACCCTCTCAAATATTACAATATATTCACACTCAATCCACCTCTCATACAGAGCGATGTGAGTTGCCGACAATGAAAATATAACAGAGATGTAATACTAGATGGTCTTTCCTTTGCCCTTATGCCATTTAGTTTAGGTTTGACCGCTTTCCCAGTGATGTCCCTCAAGGTCAAATCATACACGACCGCAGATAATATACCAAAGTAGCAGAATATCAACCCCTCATCTTATGACATAGCCAAAGGTCACAAAAGGGTACAAAAGTAAAAATCATATCAATGATGACATGTAAGACTCACATGGTGAGGAAATCGGGATCCATTCTCTCACCTCACTATTCTATCGCCAAACACATGTAGTATGAATACATACTACGGCAGAGTAACTCTTCCAAAGAGTGACGTCATACTTGATACACCGTATGGATATTAGTCTAGTCGGTCTTAAGCGCATAAGTCGCTTTCTAGCGCCTAACCCGAATTCTCTATTTGCTCGCCTTCTAGGCGTCAAATGAGATCTCGCATTCGGCTAATCATAACAGGCACAATATGGAAAATGAGTACTAACATCCATGTTTGGTTTCTAACACGACTCCATCTTGGTTGCAACCAAGGCGACATACATAGTAGATAATTTTAAGCCTCTCTTGGTTTCAAATAAAATAAACCACTAGTCTCATCGTTGCTCACTCTCAAGCGCCAAGGGCGCTTGTTCATGTGAGTGAGCTAATCTTGCTTGCTCATCATCTACTAATCATTATGGCACAAACCATAATAGCATCAATATTTCATAATATCACAAAAACAAGCAATCGATTGAAAAACACAACCACAATTTACGCAATTCAAGATTCCAAACATAGGCCCTATTAGCACCTCTTGCGATTAGGGGTGAACAACGGATATTCCGATCTGCCTAAACCGACCGAACCGAACTTATCCGCCGTATTTTGGACGGATGCGTGATGACGAATGGACGGTTATGGATTATTTTTTTCAATCCGCCTAGTTTTAGACGAATGGCGGATTTGAGGTTCCTTTAGCTGCAACCGAACCGCCAAACTGCAAGCACCCCTAGTAATTTGTAAGATTTTGTATTTTCAAGTGAAAAAAGTTTAGATATTTTGTTGTATTTTTAATTTGGAATTTTTTTTATCAAATGGCAAGTGTTGATATTTGGTATTTTTATGTGGAAAATATAAGGCTTAATTTTGTCATTTTTAAAAAAAAATCAAATAAAATAATTTTTGAATAAAAAAAAAGTAATGAAATAGTTTTAATAATGCATTGTTTTTTTATATGTATTTATTATTGGTATTTGACAATTTACTTGATAATCTTTTGATTATGTTGAGTTGAATTGTTATTCAAAAAAAAAAAAAATTGACAAGTTGTTGTATTATATTCAAAATTTATAAAAGTTTAAACCGCCAAACCGATTCGCATCTATCCGCCAATTCGCTTAATCCGCATCCGTCAATCTGGTGGACGGATGGCAGATTGAAGGTTCTTTGGCCGCAATTAAACCGCGAACACCCCTACTTGCGATAAACATATATAACGGGATCTACCATGTGCACCTCACATAAAGTGGTTCAAGATCACTTCCTCTTGCACAACTACCTCTCTAAAGACATTCTAGTGACCAATTTGCATTCATTCAAGATGCGCCCAACAAGCACATTAAATCTTACAAGGGACAAATTTATACATTACCAGTAGAGCATTCTATCCATAGTCTAATGAGCAAGGTCAATGCCTAAACTACTTAGTTGACCATTTACAAAAGATAACACTCATCATGCTGAATACGCCCACATAGCGTACTTCAGGCTCTCGCAACAAAAGATCAAGGAATATAAATCATCTATTTCTCCCAGAGATAATCTAAGGATTCACTTAATGGTTGATCATGAAAACTCTTGTCTAATTGATCTCGACCTCATATGTGCAATGTCAAAAATCATCTCAAAACTTTTGACTTATGAGAGATCAAATAGTCTTGACTAAGATGCGTATCGTAATCTATAAATGTGTCTAGATTGGGGCTAGCTATCATACCATTACACATATCCAGTCACAAATATCATAGTAGACTAAATGCGCCAATACAGATGCCCTTCTGTGGCTTTCCTACTTACTTGTGCGCAACCATTGCGAACAAAGTTACACATTCACATGAGAGCAAGATAGCACAAGCGAGTAGGCCCGAGAGGACCTACTCAAACCATCCATGTCATCTTCTCATTAATGAGACCAATGTACGACAAGCCACCAATTTATGACCAATGTCATAAACTAATTCCAATCATCCTAATGTGTGAGTTCTCGAAGACAAGTATAAAGGTTTAGGCCCAACTAGATAATGACTCATGACTAACTAATGTTCACTAGATCATAAAAGGATGTCATAGAGATATCAAGTGTGCCTAAGTCGCAAATTTAACTAGTAAGTGCTAATGACCTGCACTTTTAAATTAATTTTATTCTCCATACACTTTATTGCATCTAGTTGAAACATAACGATACTCCTCTTGCCATCTTTGTTTCTCACTTCATAGTTTAGTTGCAATTAATTCTACTATCCACAAGAAGGAAAGAATAAGCTACCAATTTATGACAGCTCCTAAAGCAACTTAAACGCAAATTAGACTAAAGAGTCTAATTCAACACAATGCTCTCACGAGCGATGCGTCAAATTCTTAAAGTCATAACAACCTTATCGGCCTTGACCTTTTCATTATTATATTGCAACTTGTGCGCTTACTGGTAAACGTCATTCAAAAGCGTGAGCCTAGCTAAGGAATCATACAAAGAAGCACCTTCTCATGTCTCACACTCAAGTGTGGAAACAGTAAATGTCCAAACTTAGACAAGTTGGCAGTGCTAATAGATTTTGCAGCCACTAGACACTTCACTTAGTGTTAATAGATTTTGCAGCTTCTAAGCGCTAACCTTTTAATTTCAAATGATACTTCAACGCACACTATTTTAGTGTGTGAAATTTTGCTCCATCCACTTCCATTAGTTGGGAGGAGAGAAAAACACTGCTCATATTAGCTACTCGTCTTACATTTAATGATTAAATCATTTAAGCTCACAATTCTTGGATGATGTGACTCTTGGATGCTGCTTCATCCAATGATGCAACATTATTACAAGTCAAATCACAAAGTCAATCCACGTAACTCAATAGTCAAGATCATATCTAGATCTATTAAGGGCTTATTAATTTCACAACTCCAAACTCGCCAATCAAAGCTATTTAGCATGCCGCTAATCATAGTGCACACATAAGTTTTTATTGCGCCAAACAAGGCAACAAAACCACAGCGATGTTGAGTCATGTTTCTTTACTTTGGCTCAATTAAGGTCTGATCTAAAATCTTTATGAATTTCTACTCATCTAAAGAATAGGATTAGATTGTTCACATTTGAACATCTCCACTAAGTCTAGGTCAACCAAATTAACTTCCATAAGCTAAGTCAACTAGAGGAAAAAAATGCGCATTGGGATTAATTTGATTAGCATATCACAATATAATTTTGCAGCAAAAATTTAAATTAAATAGTGACAATATTACACAAGTCGCAAGATCGAAAATCCGCTATGCTCGTAATCATCTCTTGCGCCACAAGTGATAATTATCCAAAATTTAATTTAATTCATGCTCAAAATATTGATTTTCGGAAGTTAATCTACAAAGATTTCTCTCAATCGAACAACCTCCCACTAACTATGGCATGTCTAAAGTATAATAAAATATTTAACTCCACATAATAACATCTTAATGTAATTCATAAAAGAAAACATGCTAAATTAATTTAATCATAGAATTAAAATTCACGAATATCAATAAATCATGCCAGTCAAAATAACAACATACTACAAATTCTAAACATTTAAAAGAACTTAACATGCTGTATACAGTATTTAAATAATGACATAACATATTTCTATAATTTCTGCAATTTTTTGAAATTTTCTAAAATTGCAAGTAATTAATAATTACACAGAAAATCAGAAATAAATATTACAGAATTTGGAAAAATACAAAAAACATACCAGTAAATAAGATTACATAGCAGTAGTCTACCGTAAAAATTTCAAGTCTAGAATCCAAGTCATGCTTCTCCAAGAGCAATTTAACGTAAAAATATTGAGTTATTCATTAATGAAAAAATATTTTATTTTTCAAAATTTTTTGAACCTTTAACATATTGTAGAAAAATGAATTACGAGTCCAACGGTACCAGTCATGCTTCAATCAAAATTATAACAAATAATCTAGAAGCAATTAACGTAGTTTTTAAATTAAAACCAAACAAACATAGCCTTAAAGGCACCTGCATCAACTCTTACCCAAGCAGATGACATCAGCGCATGCGTCAGCATGTCAGTCAACGTCATGTCAACAGCACCGATGACGTCAGCAAACTCGTATTCTTCTCCAATGGCTCCAACTCTCATCCAAAAGTAGGGTTTGAGTTTTCTTCTCAATCATAAGTCGGAATCAGACTCATAATATACCGTTTCAAAGGTCTCGAAACAAGGATTTCAAATATATAATTTTCACAACAAGAAAACAGAGCATGTAAAACTAGCAAGCAATCAAAGTTATGAAATCAAATATAAATCTTCATTTTTCTTAAAATCCGATTGTCTGATTTTTTTTAAAATTTTGTAGATATGATCTAAATAATATGAATTACAACATATATAAAATTCAGGACAATCAGAGATAGTACGAAAAACATAAATTTTATGCACTAATCATATCTATATATATATTCATGCACAAATAACACAAAAACATCTAACAATGGCTTTGATACTAATGTAGGAAAAATAAGAAATATTACACAACGAAAATAAACGGATTCGGGCATACCTTTTATGCTCAAACTGAATTCATGGATCATATGAGTGAATCATGTGCCTTCATTGATGTCTTCAAATAATTCCCAGTAGTGGAGTGAGAGGGTAATTTATATGGATAAATTGGGCCGAGCTAGGCATTGGGCCGTAGTGGGCCACAGCCGAAATGGGCCGAATGAAGTGGCCATTCATGTTACTTCGGTCTCATGAACAGCTTGGAAGTTAGTCCGGTCTGAGAATGGGCTAAGGTTAGGCCGGTCCAGGTACTTCGAGGGCATAGACCAGTTTTGAGGTTATATCGGCCTTGCATGCTAGTCCGGTCTCAAGTTGTTAGTTCGGTCGGAACATGTGGGACCGAGGTATGTTAAGTCCTGGAGAGGACTTGTTCTGAAGATAGTTCGGCGCGTTTCTCTTATGGATAAGCTCGGTCCTAGCATAGGAAAGCCGAGGTAAGAGAAGGAGGTTAGGACCGAACTAGGGGTTACTTCGGCCATAAAGGAGTTCGGCCGAAGTACAGCCATCTCACTTGGCTTAAGCAGTGAGGAGGGTGTTAGAGGATAAGCATTATCTTCTAGGAGTATGAATCCTAGAAGGACTCTACGTAAGGAGGAGTAATCCTAGAAGGACTCTGCAAATGGAGGAGTGAGAGTCCTACCAGGATTGTGCCACGCGAAACCTATATAAGCTCACCAATATCACCTTTGGAGAGGTAATGCAACTTTTGTTCCCTGATTACACAGAGCTTTTGCCTATTTGTCTTGCTTTCTGACTTAGGCATCGGAGAGGTTTCCGGCACACACCTGCCGGCTAGCTCACGTGTGTATTTTCAGGTGTTTTAACGACGTCGTACGGAGGAGCGCAGACTTGGTCAACAGGATTATACGAGAAGGTATATTTCTTTCCCGTACATGGAGTAAAACTATTAGAGAACTATCCACACTATTCACAGCACAAAAGCTATTTTGGGTTTCTATGGAGAGAGAGAATAGAGAGTCTAGGAGAGAGAGAGAAAGATACTGATTACCCATACGGTTAAATTCTTACTCCCCCAAATATAATACGTATATTATATGGGACAATTATAACCACCCACAACTCTATCTCCTCAAGAGATAAGACAGTGGGTTAATCACACTTATCCACAAGATAAGTTAATCCAAGTCCACTTTGACTGGGTTTCTCCTTGTGGGTTTTAGGTCATGCCACTATGGGCGACCCAATCGGGCATGGGTTCTAAACCCGACCCAATTTCTAACAATTCAAGTTCTAGAAATCACTTGCTTGAGCTTTTCTTTGGTTAAACTCTGCCTTTTTGGTTGGCAAGAAAGCTTAGGAAAAGAAAAGAAAGTTATTAACGTTGGCGTTATATATGATTGAGACTTTGAGTTGGGGTTTTGATTTTGTTTGTTATTTTACATTTTCTTAGCAACCAAACAGATTGAAAGAAGAAGTGCAAAATAAACCCTATTATTGCCCCATAGGTTGACTTATTTTAATTTGAATAATTTGGCCTATTTAAGTTTAGACAGTGTTTGAGATGATCTAAATAAGTATATTTTTTAACTTTTTATGAAAATATGTACAAAAAAATAAAGAGGTGATGTGATTAAAAAAAGATAAAAAGATAAAAAGTGTGCTAATATAGAGGATGCCAAATAGTGCCTTCGTTTCAATTTGGCTATGTAAAAAAAAAAAGAAAGAAAGAAAGTGTAGGGATTGGTTGGAAAGTGCTAGATTAGTATACGTTTTGACTTTTTACGAAAAAATGTCAAATGTGGGTTGAGTTTAAAGTGATGTGGTGTGATAGAGGGGGTAATGTGACCCAAATAAGATGATTTTTTTTGTTTTTTAGATAGCAACCCAAATAAGATGATTGTGACCTAAATAAAATAATGTGCTAAATTAGCATGCACTATTTTAGCACATGCCAAACAAAGTTTCAAAAATCAAAATCAAAACTCGTTACAAAAATTAATAATTTTAACTGTCCAATTTTAATGGAAGGATAAAATCAAAATTAGACTTAAAATGTTGGGACTATATTGTTCAAATTAAAAACTTGAAGTAAAATTTGAGTCAAACTCGAGAGTTATTAAAAGTGTAATTTATCCTAAAATCTATTTTGAGTTTAGAAACACTTGTTCGAGGTCTAAGTCTTTACCCATGTTAGCTTGATATACATTATTGAACTCATTTTTTCAACAGTTTTGAGCAAATTTTTTTGTTTTGGGTGACTTAACATGCTACGAGGGGTTTGGTTTCAGGTTACCTAGGTTTAAGATTTATCACCCCTGTTATCTCTCTCATTGTCGACTTTGTTCCGTCTGTCTTTGTGCGTTTGTTGGTTTGTTCATGTGCAAGGCAGGCTTGCACATGGAGGTAGTGTTAGCTTGATGCTAATTTTGTAACGACTTAAACTTTTGGGACAATTAGTAACTTAAAAACCATGTATGTTGACTTTTATGCAATTTGGCAGTTCCGGGACGAGTTCCATGAAGCCAAAATTGATCCCTTACTTTGATTCTGCGCCATCAAAAGCCATCTCATTTTTGGCTCACCAGGGCAGTGCTGCTATTCTTCGAAGGTAACTAACTAATTATAACTCATTTTTATCTTCTATATTCTTTCATATTTATAGTCATTAAAGTTGCATTTGATGTTTGAATCAGTTTTTTTATAATTCGATCTCCTTTATTTTTACCTAGGTTGTTCCTCCAAGACCCTTTGTCAATAAGATTCTCTGGTTTATGTATGCTGGTGACGTAAAAAGCACAAAAGGTGGATACAAGGCTATGGCAGCCTCGGCATTCCCTTTCCAAGGCAATAATCCTAACGCATCCCGGTTTCTCTCCATGTCGGTCAGTCCCAAAGAAGTCATTTTAGGTTCGGATGTTGAGCAACAAATGTATTGCCACCTTCTTTGTGGTTTAAGGCACTCTGATTTAGTTGATGGGATTCGAGCACCCTATGCTGCCGGTTTAGTTAGAGCAATTTGCCTTTTGGAATCTAAGTGGGAACAATTATGTCAGGATCTTGAATATGGGTATCCAAGTTCGGGGATTTCTGATGTTGCCATGAGAGATTCAGTTATTGAGGTTCTCTCTGAGCCTCAACCAGAACTGGCGAAGAGATTTCGATCAATTTGTGAAGAAGAGGATTGGGGAGGCATTTTAAGTAAATTATGGCCAAATGCGCGTTATATTAAGTGTGTTACCATGGGAAATATGGAGCAATATTATTCAAAAATTAAGTACTATGGAGGAGAGTTACCGGTGTTAGGCGGAGACTACTTTGCTTCAGAATGTTGTGTGGGTATTAACTTGGATATTTCACAACCTCCAGAGCTAACCCGATTTACTATGCTACCAACCGCAGCCTATTTTGAGTTTCTTCCATTTGACATGAATAAGACGAGTGCTTGTGATGAAGAAACGGTTGATCTTACTGGTGTCGAGGTGGGGAAGATGTATGAGGTGGTTGTGACTACTTATAGAGGATTGTATCGATATCGTTTGGGTGATATTGTGAAGGTTGTTGGTTTCTATAATTCATCCTCACAAGTTGAGTTTGTGACGAGAGGTCCTAAAACTCCCAGTGAGATCTTGACAGAAGGGGACTTGATGTCTGCAATGAAAAGTTTCCAACAAGTGCTAAGAAACGAAGCAATGACAGAGGTGACAGAGTTTGCTGGTTTCTTGGATTTGGAGTTGAACCCGAAGCAGTTAAAGGTTTTTGTAGAAGTGAGAGAGGGATCTATATTTTTGCAGCTGGAGAAATTAAATGAGTCGGTTCTAGTTCTTAGAGGGTGCTGTTCCTATCTTGAGGATGGATTTGGAGCAATATATAAGCTAATGAGGGAAAGGGGTGAAGTTGGTCCAATGTTGTTATACATTGTAAAACCAGGTAGCTTTGATAAAATTTTGCAAGTTGCTATTGAAAACGGAGCACCGGCAAGTCAATATAAACCACCTAAAATTATAAGAAACCACAAAATCGTTGATTTAATGGAAGATTGTGCTGTTGTGACTGTATGCTTGGATTCTTTTCACGGTTAAGATCTGAGGGCTCAAACAACCTGCACTGTTTGGATTTCTTCGGGTGAAAATGTTGTGTTCATGTAATAAAAGAAGACATTTTCTGAGACTCAGCTGGAGGTAAGGATCCTGGCATATTTTATGTAAATCTTCTGTGCCCCTTAAATGAAGTTTTAGTCATTGGAGATAAATATTAGATGCTTCCCATTGTGTGAAATTTAAACATTTTCAATGAGATTTCAGCTGTTCCAGTCATAAACCTAATGAAATCAAAACACATTTGTTAGAACTATTGTGCCTTTAATTTGCTTCTTTCCTTCACAGATTTGTTCTTTAAGTTGTCTTTGTAAACTTACTTGGGACAATGAATGTTAAGCATTTTTTTTTTTTTGGTTCCTTGCAAAATAGAGGTGTATATTACAGCATGGTTAAGCCAATAAAACATAAACTAAGACAAAAACTATAGCAAACATAGTAAATTGGATGTCATTGCATATCTTAAATCCCCTCTCCCCAGAAAGTAACAACAGGAGGGAAAAAAAAAAAAAAAAGAACGGAAATGCAACGTGCTTATGATAAGTTAGTGCTGGAAATCCTCTAAGATTAATTAAACTTAAATTTTGAAGAAAGAAAATTCACAGTCAACATGTTAATCAATATCAAATACTTGTATTCATAATTCATCTATCAATTTAAAAATATATATAATTAAATAAATTGTAGCATGAAGCAACTTCTTTTGGAATAATCATACAACACTTAGCCTTCTCTTAAGAAATTGAATGGGGTTGTCAAACCTTCAACAAATCCGAAAACAATTGTTCACCCTTCTCTTTTTTCCTCAACCATTGATGGCAGCCTGTATTTCTTCCAAAGTTCTCCCTTTCGTTTCAGGAACCACCTTAACCACGAACACAATTGCTATTGCATTGACCGCACCATAAAGAATGAAAGTACCTGATAACCACATAATCAAATGTAAATCCAATGCTCTCATGATTCATCAAAATAACCTTAAACTTGTGTTGGAGTGATTCTTATACTGCTCTGCCGAAGTCAGTCAAACATATATATGTATATATACAAATTAATATATCAAAGGTCTCATGAATCCTAACATTGGCTCATACGGTCCGAAGTTAAAACAGAACCATCAACCTCGAATGGGATGAAATGAGGTTGTACAAATTGGCTTGAAAACACATTTTCATGCTCATTTCGTTTAAAATAACCCAACCGAGACTTTCACATTCAAATTATCTTTGGTTTTGAGTTAGTTCTACTTTTGTAGAGCATTAATACACAAATTACCGAGGTAAAAAAATGTAAATGATTTTTGTGTTTCCTTACCGTAAGAGCTCCAGCTCATGAGATAATTGAAAGTGTAGGATGCTAACCATGCCATGATCCAATTCACCAGTGTTGCTAGGCTTCCAGCAATTCCTTTAACATTTATAGGGAATATCTACAACAGAAGTCAAATTTCTTCATGGTAAAATCATCAAATAGCTCTTTGTAAATGATGATTCTTTAGTTTTATTTACATACCTCGGACATTATAACCCAAGGAACTGCCCCCATTCCTATTGAAAATGATCCTACGTAAATCTAGTCAAGAAAAACAGTTATTAGAGATTATGGGTGAAATAGTCGAAACAATAGTGTAGAAAAATTGATATTAGTTGAAATTTTGGATTCGCGGAGTTAATAGTATTACCAGTATGCCAGTTACAGCAAATATGGGTGATGCCTCCAGTGCTATTTCATAGGTCTGGTTCATAAATGAATTTTAGGGATCAAAACTGTAAATTAATAAAGAAATAAAAAAAGAACCCTCTTGTGATTAATTGTTTGGCAATTACCTTCAGATAGAATGCGATAGCCGTGAGTACACTACCTAGGACCAATCCCGATGCAGAAACCTAGAATGAAAACAATCTGATCTTACTGAAGGAGGAATGGCAATAGCATATTTGAAGGTAATGGGTACATTCTACTAGGTTTACCAGTATCAGGGGTTTTCTTCCAGCTTTGTCTATTAAGGTTGCACCTAGTGCAGTAATAACAACCTGCAAAAAAAAAAAAAAAAAAAAAAAAGAGAGAGAGAGAGAGAGAGAAAAATTTAAATTTCAAAAAAAAAATCCACTTGAAGCCATTCATTGTATGTTGAAATATCTTGATCTCCAGGGAACCGAGGGAGTGAAAGTTGATAACCTGAAGACACGCGTAGATTATAGTTCCAACATTGGAAGGAAATCCTGGCAAATTACATATGCAACTGTTAAAATTATTGCCCATGAAGTTAAATTAACTTGAAGTTTAATTTTCAAAGTTGAGCAGTTCAATTTGCCCTCTAATAGATGAAAAATAAAGGTCTGGTTAGGGATTTGTACGGGTTGAGGCAGGTTGGATTAGTGGGTTGGGCCGTGTTTTGCACAGCCATAGGCCTGGTGAAGTTGTGAAGTCTTTTGCACAGCCCTAGTCTTATCGTTGCGATGCAGCTTCTCCTTCCCCTATTTACCGATTTGAAGAAAAAAATAGTCATAAAATAAGTTGTTTACCTGCTGACTCGAAAATACTGGTGACATAAAAACAGACTCCATTGATTCCCCCCAATTGTTGACAGACCATCAGTCCAACTGCAATCTGGCAAAAGAAAATAGTAATAAAAAAATTAGAGATGGAAAATTGCAGAATGGAAATTCCTCTGAAGGGATGAGCTAGGCAGTGAAGAAAGATAATTTATAATAGTTTTGAGAAACAAAAAGGAAAAAACAAAGTACAATGACTGAGCGCAAGTATCTTGTTTGAAACAAATCCAGTAGTTTGGCTTTCGGAAACTGTTGAAGAGTTTCTATATAATCCTGCCAAGCAATAACAAAATCCTGCTTGTCATTTTCCAAATTCTCCGAAACATTATCAATGAAAACCAGAGTTGTTAGGTTATGTTTAGATCATGGATTTGAGTAGAGATTTGAAAAGGAAAAAAGAAAAGGTGAGAGAAATGTGAATGAAACATAAGCTAATTTTTTTCTCCATTTCCCTCGCCTTTTCCTTTTCTAAATTCCTACCCAAATATATGATCCAAACACAGCCTTAGAATTTAAAAGTACGAACTTGGATTTCAGCTGCCTCCTGAGATGTATCAGCATCCTTGCCCCGCAGTTTCTGTAATGCAGCTTCAAACTCTTTTCGTTGCCCCACCTTTGCCTGCATTATCAATAAACACCTTTCTCTGAAACGGTACCATGATAATACCTGATAAATTTAAAAAGAATTTACTCTTAATTTCTTACCAACCATCTCGGAGACTCTGGGATGAAAAAGAGACCAAAAATCAGAATGGCACATGGAATTAATCCTGCAAGCACTTCACAAGTCAGCCCCTTGGCTCAGTATTAACACTCACTCTAATTTTCTTTTTTCTCTCTTTTTCTTCTCTCTCTCTCTCTCTCTCTCTCTCTCTCTATTTTAATTTCTGTATATATATATATGGAAACTAAATGCATGTTTTGGTACGTGTTGACAATTTCACCTGTTAATGCTAAAGCTCTCCACGACAGCACTGTCCCAATAATGAAGGAAACAGAGACACCGCATACAATCATGAGCTGCAGAGTAAGTAGGAAAAAATCAGATTTGATTTTTCACTCTTTTTCTTGCATTTATTGATGTGGTTGCTTGTGATTTTACCTGATTTAGGGTAGTCAGTGCTCCTCGCAGATTCTTGGGTGCTATTTCAGCTATAAATACAGGTACCTTGTTATCCCACAATGATCATAACGTTAGTGTCAAGCTTGTTAGAAAATGGTTTTGTAACCATGGGTTTTGGCTACCTTGGAGCCAAAATAAAGATCGGACCCACATGCCAAATCCTTTTTTTTTTTTTTTGGATACAGTTTTCATTTCTGTACTGTTTCATTATTCTGTTTTTGTTTCTGTTTTGCTTCTGTTCCTAGTGTAACACACACTAACAAGATCACAACACAGTTTGCTTTTTCCAAAACAGTTTACAAGGAAAAGAAGGAAAGAGAAAGTACCACATAGGAAAAGACTCCCATTCCATATCCTGTTGCTACCCTTCCAATGTCCAGAGCTAAAGACCCCTTTTTTGTAATAATGAAAGCACAGATATTAGGTCACTGTGTTATGTAAAACACACACACTTAGGAGGTTAGAAAGAAAATTACTCAAAAAAGAGTAAGATGACACAAACCTTAGCAAAGTAAATGGCTAGCCAGCCAGCAACACAGAAAGCGCTTGATGTTCTCATTGCCTGCTTGCATTTCACATGACACATCATTACTTTTGGGTTTTTCCAAAGAAGCACGAAGTCCTAGACGACATGATACTCTGTCCAGATCTTCACTGTTTCCCTGTCCAAAGATCTCCATCCACTGCATGATCATATCAGAGAGACCTGTCTTGCAGTAAAGGTGTCTTGGGACAGGGGAGGATCCAGACAGAGGATCCAGTCTTGTCCTAGGCAATCTAGTGGTTAATCTCACTGGCTTACCCCTTTGCGACCAATGAAATCAGCAATGGGCCCACATGTAATTGCACCAGCCATCGCGCCAAAAGTCATTATGGAACCAAACAATGAGTACTGCAAACAAACTCATCAGCAAACTCCAGAAAATAAAGTTTTCAAGATTTCGGAGAAATCTAAACGTCAACTTTTCAAATTTGAATCCCCGGTTTTTTTCAATATTTTATCTATTGTGAAATACATGAATTATTTAGGACACTGCTTATATTGTGTGGGTAGTTCTTGACTTTATCTGAAGTATTACTAGTCAGTCTTTATATACTACAGCAGCAACAATATTGATATTTTTTCAAACTGGGTTTTTTATTATGTTAGTTAAAGTAAAATTTGTTAATTCCCTTGTACCATGCCCAAAATTCTTTTTCAGATTTTTAGTTGTAACTGTGTTTCAAACTGCATTTATGATTCATTGTATTTCTAGTAGAGCATTTATGAACTTCTTATATACATTACTGAAGAAGTGTGTCAAAAAACAAACTTTTTTGTAATTTTCTAAATTACTATAGTATATGAATCACTATATATACTCCTGATATCTCCTGCTTTGAACCCCATCCATAAAAGTTTCTAATTGGGATAAAAATGAAATATTATGGATGTCCAAAATTAATCCATCTCAATTGATCCCTCCTAACTACTCAAAGGAGAAGTAATAGGCAGGGATGACAAGATTTGACCCCAGGACATTTTGTGCCCAAAACAAACGCACTATCAAGAGGGGCGTGAAAACACATGAGAGCACTCATTCTCTTTCTGTCAAGCGAATACATATTTCTAATCCCTCATTGACTTAATGATCAAGTGAGGCACACATTTTTGCAGTTAGGATTTTTCTGGTAAAAAGAATATAGAATTTCTAATATTCAGTACTTTGTATGCACTGGTCATTATAATCTTATATATCCAGCCATTCTCTATGGTAATTCAGATTTATTAGCAAAGAGGGAAAGAATAGATTTATTCACAGGTTTGATGATACATCTTATAACTCTATGGTAATTCAGATTTATTAGCAAAGAAGCAAAGAATAGATTCATTCACGAGTTTGAAGATACATCTTATAGCCAACCTCTGCTATCGATAGATTGAGATCTTCTGTGATGGCAGATTGAACAGGCGATGAATAGCCCACCTGAAAACCAACAAATTACGTCGCATCAGAATTCTAAAGAAGCTTTTAATTCAAGTGGAGTTGTGTTTATGAACAAAAAGTTTTTATTTTTTTAAATTTTTTTTTTTTGTAATTGAATTCTTTTAACTATTTCTTACATGAAATGAAGTTTAATTGAATGTTTTGATTGGCTCTTACACAGGTTCCAAATGAATAAGAACCACACACAGCAACAAAGGTGCTGAAGTAAACCATCCATTCATGCTTATCTTTTCTATCAGCCAAAGTCTTCTCTTGATCTTGTAGAAGTGGCTCTCTATTCTCTTCTTGCAAGCTGTCCTGGCCTCGCTCTTCATCCTTTTTGGTTACCATCTTTCCTATTTGCAGGTATGTTTATTTCTTCTGTGGCTGGATATATGTGTGTGCTTATAGAAGAAAACTCTGCTTATATATGATAAGAAGACCAAGGAAATTCATGTGAAAGACTACAAGGGCTAAAACTTGTTAACAAAAATAAAAATAAAAATAAGTACTGTTTTTTAATGCCTTCATTCATGTAAGTTGGCCAAGTTGGCTATATGTTATTTATTTGTGGGTCCCACTCGGTGTTACACCTCTCACGACTGGACTCTATGCTGCCATGTATTTTTTATGTATAAATATGTATAAATCTTGAGTGACACCTTAAGACACCATCTTGTTTTGTCTTGTTATGCTATGTTTTTTGGTTTTTGAGCTGAATGTAATTCAATATCAAGAGTGAAAACACAACCAAACAGTTTTTGGAAATAATTCATCCAACAAGTTTTATGTGTTTTTCGAAATGAAAACAGAAAACAGAAAACAAAACACATGTACTGCTTTTTTTTCATGAGAAAGAAAATTAGATAACAAAATTCATAAGGAACTTGTAATTACTCTGTCCATGGTCAAAACTTGGTTCCTCAACCTTGAATTGTGGATAGGAATGATAAACAAACCAAATAGCTTGAGCTCGACTCTGTAAAAGCTTGTTTGAGCTTGGTTCATTAAGTAAATATGCTAATCTAGAATACATTTTAAAACTCATTAGAGGTTTCAAACTAAGCATGAACAGTTCTATGAATCTAAAACTATATAAAAAAATACCAAACTACTCAAACTTAGCTTGACAAAAGCTCATTTGAGAGCGCCTTGAAAGTATAACAAATCATGCTTAAACAAATTTTAAAACTTGTTAAAATTTTCAAACCAAACTTGAACAGTTAATTGTTCGGCTCATTTGTTACCCCTACACTTACTTGTGGGTTCGAATATGATAACAGTCACTTTACGCATCACATGTGCACAATCGTTAGTATAGATATGTATATATCCAATTATATGTGTATGACTCATTTGCTTCATCAGATCCACAACTTATTGACAAACATCATGTTATATTATATTATGCACATGATTGTGTGCAATACCTAGCTGGAAGATGCCATAAATGGGAAAATTCAAAGTGTTCATCCAATCTTTTGCTTAATTCATTAAAGAAAATTATTGCAAAAGATTTTCAAATACAGTTTTGTTGTATCTATGAAACAGATGTGAAATGCATGTGGGCCCAAAGCTATTTTTAAAATGGAGTCATCTATTTGTCTATCATAAGAAAAGCGGATACGAATACAAGATATAAATACACCACGATACAGGCATGTAAATTAATTGAACATTTAAAATTATCGCAGTTTTCATGTATAATCTTATAATGCATTGAACATTTAAAATTATCATATTTTTCATGTATAATCTTATAGTGCGGAAATTAAAGAAACACAATTAGCATACCAAGATCTATTATAGTAGAATTTGAAGGGTTGATTGAAGGCGGCTTTGATCTTGAGAAAAACTTCAACTTTAAATGAAAAAATAAAAAAGATTTCTCTTTCCTAATCCTATTATTGCAGAAGAGTTGATTGAAGACGACTTTGATCTTAAGAACAATTGCAACTTTCATGGAAGAGTGTCTCTCTCTTGACCATTTTTAGAATAGGTTGTACTTAGTTTTAGAGAGATAAATCAGGGTACGACTATGTAGGAACACATCAACAAATAAATTTTATATATATATATATTAGTTTGGATTAGATATGTAGATAGGTTATTCTACATATTCTTCAAAGAGTATACAGCACTTACGTCAGCACAGACGTTAAGAATCCGCCACGTGCCTTGTGATAAATATATATTATATATATACATGAAAATAAAGCACATTTCTTTATTATTATACATTACAAATGCACACAATAGTGACAGAGAACAAATTCAATTTTTATTGTACTGTCTTATTAATTGTTTGATCTTACAGTTGGACTAATAAACAAATTATCCACCTATTAATAAATTATATATGTCTCGGCTCGGGAATCATAAGCATGTGGACATAGACCAAAGACTTCACATATATAAAAAAAAAAAATTAAAAAATAAGAAAAAGGATAAATTACACTTACTACCCCTGAAATATTAAAAATTACAGTTTAAGTTTCATAAATTTAATATAATTGCACTGACTTTTTTTTAGCAAAGTTAAAACGATTAAAACTAAAGCAAATGACGAGTAGGTACAAATAAACAATTGTTTTTTTGTTTTATGTGATTAATAAATTACTGATGAAAGGGGATTGAATATTATTTAAATAAAATTTTAAAGGAGTTTAATGTAATTATTGTTAAATTTGTGTAATTTATAGTATTTTTTTTTTTCCCAAACTTGAAGGAATGTTAGTGTAATTTACCTTAAAATTTGAGATTGCTTAGATCAATTCTGCAGCAAATTATGAACTGCGACATGTGAGAGACAATATGGGATTGATGCCCATATCTTGGTCTACCAATAAATTAAAAGGTAAATTACGGACTAAGCCTATGTGATAGACTTAATTATTGATAAGTGTTTTATATTTTTTTTAATGCACTAATAAATTTTAAAATATTTATTTTACCCCAGTAGATTTTAGGGATGTTGTAGGTAAAAAAATGAGTAGGATTTATAGGTAAATAAGTCATAAATAGCATCGGCCATAAGTATCCCTATATTAAAGTTTTCACATACCGTCCTCATTACAAATTGGACTCCTGAGGCTCCGTTTGGGAAGAGCTATTTGAGGCTTTTTTTGGCTATTTTAGTTACAAAAGACAAAATAGGCTATTTTAGCCACAAAAAACAAAACATCACATCAACCCATAATCATTACACTCTTCTCTCACAAAAAAAGTTAAAAAGTCAAAAAGTCATTCCCAAACCAAACTTTTTAGTCCAGGCTAAAATAGTCAAAAAATTAAAAAGCCAACCCACTTCTCAAACGACACCTATTGGTTATTGGAACTCCATTTCTTAGTCTAGTCCCCACAAAATAATAATAATAATAATAATAATAATAATAAACAAACAGTAACAAAAACAAAAGAGTTCCGATTCGTAGCTCGAAACCCGTGGCTCGAGTTTTGGCTCGACACCAAAACGACGTCGTTTTGGTGTCGATTTTTTTTTTTTTTTTCTTTTTTCCGTGTTTTGTTGCAGAACGAAGAAGAAGAAGTTGCAGAACGAAGAAGAAGAAGAAGAAGATAAGGGAGGAGGAGGAGGAGGAGGAAGGAGGGGAGGGGAGGGGGCCATAAAAATCGGCTGGAGGAAGAGGCGGGGCTGCGACTGCGACTACGACGATCGGCGAGGCGGTGGCGGTGGTGCGACGATCGGCGAGGCGACGGTCTGAAGCTGCGACGATCAGCGGCGGTGCGGCGCGACGATCTCCTCCCTCCCTTCTTCCTCTCCCTCTCTTCTCTTCTCTCTCTCCCTTCTCTTTCTCCTCTCCCTCTTTCGAGCCATTTTCGAGCTTCTGGTGTCGAGCTACGGCTCATTTTTGAAAACAAAAACAGAAATGGTGAGAGGTAAATAGAGGAGAAGAGAGACAGGTATTAGGGTGTAAATTTTCCACTGTTACTTCTTCCCTTTCTCGGTTCACTGGTTAGCATCCCTCTCATTTCTTCTCCACTCTCTAGTTACTGTCTTCATTTAGCACCATAGACAAAAAAATGAATGAGGCCTCGTTTGACAAGTGGTTTTTTTAGTCAAAAAGTCAAAAAATTACTAAAAAAATCAAAAAACTAACAACCCCTACCAAAAAGTCAAAAATTTCATTTTCTCTCTACTTTTTACACATCTTTTCGTAAAAAGTCAAAAAATCATCCCAAACATACTAATTTATTTTACATCATATTTTAGCTAAAAAATCAAAAAATTACTAAAAAAACATTTTCCCAAACGAGGCCTGAATTGTCTAAATTGTCACTGTTTTAAATTAATACTGTTTTAAAAATTGAGAATTTAAATTAAAATAATTAAAAATTAAGATTTGATTTTGAAGGGGCTAAATGTGAAATGGGTCAGGTCCAAGCCTTGGGCCGGCCCAATCCGACAAAGTCCGAATCCAAGTGGGTCAGATAAGTATATGGACAAACCAGTTGAGCCCAACTTCATGATCAACAGTCCACCAAAGTCCTCAAGCACTTGGGCCCAACCCGCAATGGAAAGGCTAGCCCAGCCGTAGTGCTGGTCTGGGCCGAGCTGCGAAACGGAATCTGTGGGCCGAACAGATAATGGTCCAGCCCATCTCCATGAATGATCCTGAAAAAGGCCGAGCCGAGGCACATCAGTACCGAACTGAAGTACATGAGTACCGAGCTGGAAAAACCTCACAAGGAAACGTGAGAGCTGTGAGTGCAAGCATGTGCAAGTTGCCACCTCAGCTGGTCCCCCACACCTAGAATCACGGAAGTTGTTGAACCAAAGGAATGTGGTTTGTTATCAGCATGCCTACAATGAGAATATGCAATCAATGACAACTACCAAGTGGTCCCCCACCTGGAGCAATGCTGAAAGGACACCTGGCAGCATCTACACTCCATGAAACCACCTTGAGAAGCAAGTAAGGATACTATATATACTTCATAAATTTCACATTGAAGAGGAACGAACAAAGAAAACTAAGGAGAATATTCTAATCTCACTGAACATACATTCCTTCTCCGATCACTGATTCCCACGCCGGAAGGGTTATCCGACCAACCCCAGCCGGGCAGCTCTTACGGTGCTTCTTGTGGCAGGAGTCTCGGTCCTTGGATAGTCCAGCTGAGTGCGGAGCCCCGATCCACTTTCATCTAGTGCGGAATCCGGTACGCACAATTGGTGCGGTGAACGTGGATCACTTTTATCTCTGAGCTCTGCATTCAGTTTCGGCAATGGGGATTGAGGACGTTCCGCCTTCAGCGCATACTCCACAGACGGAGAAGACGAAGGACAAAGGTTTGGCACTCCCGACAGTTCTGGAGGAGCAAACTGGAAACAATAATCGAACCCTCGAATCCGTCGAGCATCGACTGCCCTTCGCCGGAGGTTCTTCTCATCATTTCCTTCTAGAAAAGGATTATAGAGATCGAATTATAGATTCCATGGGAAAAGATACAGGAATTGAAAGCTCAACTTAAGAAGGTGTTGGGTGATCCGACGGAAAAGAGGACGGAAGCAGAGCCCTCTCGTTTGCAACGAAGGAGCTCGTCTAGAGAATTACCAGTGAAGAAATTCCCCAGGAATGACTCCGGGCAACGAAGCCAACCTATCCCAGCACAGAGTGAAGCGGCGAGTAGCCACACCCGTGGGTCACGCCGGAGGAGGGCCAAGAGGCAGAAGACGAATAGTCAACAAACTGAATACCCTCCTCAGGACCTTCGCACTTGGCTGATTGGCAATAGGCAGAACGAGCAACATCGAGATCATCTGGACCGTACTGTTCACTAGAGAGAACATCGAGCGCTGGACAGGCTCGTCTCTTCGCCATTCTCTCCGGAGATTGAGACCATGAGACCTCCAAAGAAGTTCACTCCACCAAAGTTCACTTCGTACGATGGGAAATCGGACCCTCTGACACATATCAGCCATTTTAGACAGATGATGTCCCTATGGAGCCGAGATGAGGCACTGATGTGCAAAGTCTTCCCATCCAGCTTGGGAGAAATCGGACTCCGATGGTTCGATCGACTCCCCGCTGGATCGATTCATGGCTGGAAGCAGCTCTCCGAAGAGTTCCTAGCCAGGTTCGTCTCCAATACTAAGATCCCGAAAGAGCCGGATACGCTGTTCGGCCTCAGGAAGGAGCAAGAGGAAACGCTGCGCAATTACGCTAGGAGATACTGGGAAGAGTATAACGATCTGGAAGAAAATGTGTGCAGCGAGCAGATGGCCGTCATGTCCTTCAAACATGGTCTGCGCCCGGAAAGTAAGTTGAGACAATCACTTACCAAGCGCCCGGCCACAGCTTTGAAAGACTTGCGCACCAGGATTGAGCAGTATGCCCGTCTCGAAGACGATCAGATCCCCATTGAGGTAGTGTCAGCGGAACAAGCAGCCCGGCAGAAGAAGAAAACGGATCGAGGAGAACACCGAGGGATTGCAGTGAATGAGGTGGATAAGTCCAAATCCCACGAAGCCGTTGTGACTGTGTTCAAAGAGCCAATCTATCGAATCCTGGAAAAGATCAAGAGAGAACCCTTCTTTGTTTGGCCGCCGAAAATGTTGGGAGATCCAGCTCGGCGCAATCAGAAGCTCAGATGCACCTACCACCAAGACAGGGGACACATGACTCAGAACTGCAGGGCACTGAAGCAACACTTGGAAGACCTGGTGGCAGCTGGGCACCTAAGGGAATACATTGATCAGGGTAAGGAAGTGGCCGAGCTGGGGAACCCACCTCCAGAAGCAAATATTGAGCATCCACCCCGGCTGATAATAAATGTGATCCATGGGACAGCGGCTCAGGAATCTGAGGAGGCACTGAAGGAAGAGATCGCTAAGGCTGCGCAAATTCAGCGAATCATGTCAGTAGAGCCGGCATCGAAAAAGGTGCGTACCGTACCTAAATCCCCCCTGTGCACTGTTTCATTTACTAGCAAAGATTTAGAAGGCATACAGCACCCACATACTGATGCATTGATTATAACTGTTGGGATTGGGAAACGATTTGATGTGAAACGAGTCCTAGTAGATCAGGGCAGTGCAGCAGACATACTGTATTATGATTTGTTCAGAAAGCTCGGCCTCTCCGAGCAGCATCTCACCCCAGCGGCAGCCCCGTTGGTCGGTTTCAATTCACAGCCGGAATGGCCGCTCGGCAGAATAGTATTGCCAGTCGTAGCGGGGACAAAAACCCTCCAGATAGAGTTCTTGGTTATTAATACACCATCCCCTTATAACGCCATACTTGGCCGCCCGTGGATTCATCGAATGGAAGCAGTCCCTTCAACCTATCACCAGCTCATCCGTTTCCCAACGGAACACGGAGTAGAGCAGATCTCAGGGGATCAAGTTGCGTCCAAACATTGCTTCATGGCAGCATTAAAGGCAAAGCAGCTCTGCAATCGGGTACAGACGGTAGAAGTGGCCGGACAGCCAGTCTTGGAAGATGTGGGGGGAACTCCAGAGGAAAAGATGGTAGAGGATTTGGAGAAAGTCTTGGTAAGAGAAGACGACCCGGAAAAGTACTTCCTTATCGGTACCTCGCTAGGCGCTGATGAGAAACTTCAGCTGCTGGAACTGCTGAGGGAAAATATGGAGGTATTCGCGTGGTCAGCATATGATACTCTAGGGTTGGATCCAGAATTTGCCTGCCACAAGCTCAACATCAATCCTTCAGCTCGGCCCATCGTACAGAAAAGTCGGAGATCCTCAGTTGAGCACACCGAAGCAGTAATTGCCGAAGTCAAAAAACTCCTGGCCTCGGGAGCAATCAGAGAAGTTTAGTACCCGCAATGGCTGTCTAACACAGTTGTAGTCAAGAAGAAGAACGGAAAATTGAGAGTTTGTGTCGATTTCACTTGCTTGAACAAAGCCTGCCCTAAAGATAGTTTTCCACTGCCTCGCATTGATCAACTAGTAGACTCAACAGCAGGGCATGAGCGCATGAGCTTTCTGGACGCTTATAGCGGTTATCATCAAATACCACTGTTCGGTCCGGATCAAGAAAAGACAGCGTTTATCACTCCGAGAAGGACTTACTGCTACAGAGTAATGCCGTTCGGCCTCAAGAACGCCGGGGCGACCTACCAGCGAATGATCACTCGGATGTTCAAAGACCAACTGGGGAAAACCATGGAAGCCATATATAGACGATATGGTAGTAAAAAGCAAGTTCGCTACAAACCACTCACAGACTTGAGAGAAGTTTTTAGCATCCTGAAAAACCACCAGCTTCGCCTCAATGCCTCGAAATGCGCCTTCGGGGTAGGAACAGGGAAGTTCTTGGGATATATGGTCACTCACAGAGGAATTGAAGCGAATCCGGATCAAATCAGGGCAATACAAGATCTCGAAGTGCCAACAAAGTCTAAGGAACTGCAGAAACTAGCCGGAATGGCAGCCGCACTGAATCGGTTTATTAGCAAATCCTCAGATCGGATGAAGCCCTTCTTCCAGCTCTTGAGGAAAAAGGCAGCATTTGAATGGAGTAGCGAATGTACCGAAGCACTGCAGAGTCTCAAAAGATACCTCAGTACACCCCCTCTACTATCCACTCCAGAACCGGGAGAGGAGCTGTACCTCTATCTAGTAGTCTCAGATCACGCCGTGAGCGCAGTAGTAATTCAAGAAGTTGACAAGGAACAGAGACCAGTATATTATGTTAGCAAGACTTTACTAGATGCCGAGACATGGTATCTACCACTGGAAAAGTTAGCTTACGCGCTACTTATCGCCTCAAGAAAGTTACAACATTACTTCCAGGGGCATACCATTAACGTCCTCACTGAATTCCCCCTCAGATCTGTATTCAGCCGAGCTGATTTCTCTAGCCGAACAGCAAAGTGGGCTGTAGAACTTGGTGAGTTTGACATTCGGTATCAACCTAGGACAACAATCAAGGCTTAGGTCTTGGCGGATTTTGTCGCGGAATTTACTCCCACCCAGAGTATCGAACCGGGGAATCTGAGTTCGGCACAGGTGCCATGCGCCACCGAACAAGGAAAACCCAACGCTTCGGAAGCATGGAAACTCTTCATCGGAAACATCTGACAACTCTATGTCGATGGTTCGTTCAATAACCGAGGCTCGGGGGCGGGAGTAGTTCTTATTTCTCCAGAAGGGTTTATCTGGGAACAGGCTCTCAGGCTAGGCTGGAAGGCTTCAAACAACGAGGCCGAGTACGAAGCGTTATTGGCTAGCTTGCGTAGCGCCGAACACTTCAGTGCAGAACAGCTTCTTGTTTTCAGCGACTCACAACTAGTGGTAAACCAGCTTTCTAGGGTCTATGAAACTCGAGATGAAAGAATGGCTATGTACGCAGGCAAGGCCAGAGACCTACTCAGAAAATTTCAATCCATACGAGTGGAACGAATCAGTCGGGACAAAAATAGCCACGCAGATGCTCTGGCATGCCTCGGCTCATCAGTGGATACAAAGGATGCCAGAAGAGTTTGGGTTGAGTTCGTACCATAACCAAGTATTGCATCTCCAGTCCTCTGCAACAACTTAGAGCCGAGTTGGATGGATCCAATATTGGTCTTTCTGAAATCTAGTAAACTCCCCGAAGACAGAAGGGAAGCCAACAAGATCAGGCATAAATCAACGCGATTCTGGATCTCACCGTCTGGGAAGCTTTACAGACGTTCCTACCTTGGCCCCTACCTCCTATGTGTGCATCCAAATCTCGTCGAGAATGTTCTCTACGAAATTCACGATGGGATTTGTGGATGCCATGTTGGCAGACGGTCACTGACGCGCCAAGCCCTGACTCACAGGTACTGGTGGCCACGAATGTAACAAGATGCACAGCAGTACGTACAAAGGTGTGACAAATGTCAGAGGTTTGCTCCACTCATTCATCAGCCAGCCAAAACTCTCACTCCACTCACCAGCCCATGGCCCTTTGCGCAATGGGGTCTGGATATTGTTGGACCACTGGCGCGAGGCACTGGGAACAGGCGATTCTTCATTGCTACAACCAACTACTTCACCAAGTGGGTTGAAGTTGAGGCACTGACAAGCATCAAGGAGGCAGACACGAAGCGGTTTGTTTTGAGAAATGTGGTAGTGCGTTTCGGCATTCCGCGAGTACTGATTGCGGACAACGGAACACAGTTCGATGGTAAAATCTTCAGAAAATTTTGTGCCGACCTCAGAATCGAGTATAGGAACTCTTCTCCAGGGTACCCGCAGAGCAATGGTCAGGCAGAAGCGTCGAACAAAACCATCATCAACGGAGTGAAAAAGCGGCTTGAACATGCCAAAGGCAAATGGGTTGAGGAGTTACCTCACGTATTATGGGCTACCGAACTACAGCACGACGCCCTACAGGAGAAACACCTTACTCTTTAACCTATGGAATGGAGGCCATCATCCCACTCGAAGTAGGTCTCCCAACCCTTCGGTCTGAATTATTTGAAAGCTCCAGTAATGAGGAAGCTATCGCACAAGCACTGGATATGGCAGAGGGCCGAAGAGAGGCAGCGCTGATCAGACTCGAAGCATATCAGCAGCAGCTCATCAGAAGTTTCAACCAAAAAGTTTTCCCAAGGCAATTTATACCAGGAGAATTGGTTTTGAGGAAAGTCATGGATCACAAACGGGTGCCTGGTGAGGGCAAACTTGGGCCGAACTGGGAAGGTCCCTATAAAATCACAGTTGTTGTTGGAAATGGAGCTTACTACCTAGAGGATCTAAATGGCAAAGCAATACCTCGGCCCTGGAACGTAGCAAACCTCAAGAAATACTATCAATAGAATCATCCCCTAACTTCTCTATCAGGATGTAAAGACACTTATTTGTTGACCAATGCACATGTTTTCCCACTCCTCTCAGATTTATCTAATTCTTGTAATTAGCTTTGATGTTTATCAAATGGAATAAGCTTTGGCTCCCACCAAACGGAATTAGCTTTGGTTCTTACCAAACGGACTTAACTTTGGTTCTTACCAAACGGAATTAGCTTTGGTCTCTACCAAACGGAATCAGCTTTGATGTGTATCAAACGGAATTAGCTTTGGTCTTTACCAAACGGAATTAGCTTTGATGTTTGTCAAACGGAATTAACTTTGGTTTTAACCCAAATGGCTCAGTTTCAGAACAACTGAATGGAATTTAAATTTGGTTAGCACTCAAACATGCTAAGTGGTATAGCTTGGTGGAAAAATGTTTGGCAACTAAATTGGAATTTAGCCAAGTGGAATTGCTTGGTGGAAACCGCACTAATGTATCTTAAGTAAACATCTCTATTTAGCCAAGTGGAATTGCTTGGTGGAAACCGCACTAATGTATCTTAAGTAAACATCTCTATTTAGCCAAGTGGAATTGCTTGGTGGAAACCGCATTAATATATCTTAAGTAAAATATCTCTATTTAGCCAAGTGGAATTGCTTGGTGGAAACTACACTGACATATCTAAAGCACACATCTTTGCACCTACAGAACTTCTTAAGTATCAGCACATCAACACTTCAGTATTGATTCAAACCAGCAGAGTTGGAACAAACTCAACTAAGCTACGTCAAGAGCAAACTTCTAGCATCAGCCTTACTCAGCTCCAGCTGGGGGCAAACAATAGTTTTTTTTTAAAAACCTACCTGGACCTGAGTAAGACATCTCTCTTTGCATTTCTCTCATTCAAATGCACTTGTACTATCAAAGTTGAGACAGACTCAAGCAGTTTTATACAAGGGACAACTCTTCAGTATCGATCTTACTTAGCTCCAGGTGGGGGCAAACAATTGTTTTCTTTCAAAACCAACCTGGACCTAAGTAAGACCCACTTACGAGCTCAAAGCACAGCCATACCACATATCCGTTAGCCACGCCGATCACTAGTTTGGCCCCGAGGTCCTAACAGTGCTCGGCCAGGGGCAAATAGTTCAGCGCCACACCGAGCATCAGTCCGGCCCTAAGGCCCCAACAGAGCTCGGCCGGGGGCAAGCAGTACAGAAATCAGACAGAGCATCTATTTAAGGACTATATAGAGTCAGACCGAGCACCTATTCGGCCCGAAGGTCCCAACAGAGCTCGGCCGGGGGCAAGCAGTATAGAATACATTCAGACATAAAAGCCAAGCAGCATCAAATTGCAAGTTCAAAGAGAAAACTATATCATCCAGTGAAGGGCACAGAAGGCCTCACAACCAGCAACAGAAAGAAAAAGAAAAATTGTCTTCACCAAAACAGAAAAAACAAAAAGTTCAAATCCTTTCAACATCAATTTTCATCAACAGTGGGCAACTCAGGAGCAGAATCAGCAATTTTGTCCAGGCCATCTGCGGGAGGAAAAGTAGAGGAAGCTCCAACTTCCTGAGAAGTAGGAGCCACCTTAACCACATCTCCCGTGGCTTCGGTCTCTAGGGTTTCAACCCCTTCAACGTCCACCGTTTCAGCGGCAACATTCATGCTCTGGGTCTTGCTTACAGAATCATCGTCTGGGGAAACATCGTCTGGCAGAACAGCAGGGGTAGGAATAGTCTTCAAACCCAAGGATTTCGAAGGAACAGGGACATCATGATACAGGGAAGAGCCTTCAGGAACCATCGCAGCGACTAAGGCACTCGTCCAACCCTTCACAAAGAGCTTGTCTCGCAGCACTAGAACCTCCTCCTTGTACGCCGCCCCAGCTTCATCCCAGTCTTGTTGCCAGTGCTTAGCCTCCAGCGCAGTACGCTCGGCAGCCATCACAGCAATAACGGCCTCCAGTTCGGCCACCTTCCCCTCGAGTTGAGCCTGTGTCCCAATGGCAGCCTCCTTCGATTGTTCAGCAGAAGTGACAATCTTGTTCAAACGAAAGGCTTCCCTCTTAGCGGTTCGGCGTCCTTCCTTCTCTAACTCTAAGTTCACCGTCAGTCTCTCTACGTTCATTGCAGCCTCCAGCACGGCCCTTTCCAGCTCTTCAGCACGGGTAATGGACAGGTGCATTCTCTGGATACACTGCAAAGGACGACAAGGAACTTAAAAAAAAAAAAAAAAGGAAGACAGCAACGCAACAGTGAAGTTAAGTAAAGCGAAGAAAACACTTACAGCAGTCATCATTTGAAGGGTCCCCTTCACGATAGGAATGTCACGAGGCCCATTATGGTCGGCCATATCAACCGGCATCAACAAAAACTTGGTCAAATTAAAGGCAAAATCTTGTGAAGCGACAACTGAATCAGAGGTGGAAATGGGCCTGCCCTCATACGATATTGGCGGCTCCCATTTCTCAAAAGCATCATCTTCAACAGGATCCTGAGAAGCTTCCCCCACCACTGCTTTGCCGGTTTCCCTTCTCCTCTTTTTTGCTCGTGTAGCGACTGAAGCTGAGGGCTCGACAGCAGTCACAGGGGTCCCAGAAGCTCCAACTTTCATCTTTACCTCCATGAGGCTCTTCACCTCGGTCTTCTCCAGAGGGGTTTGCAAAGCGCCGGAGGCTCCGAAGGCCTCGGCCTCCAAATCCACCAACACCCTTCTCTTCGCCACAGACTCGCTCCCTGCGAAACTGGGGGCAGGGGAGGGCGCCCTCTCAGAAAATGCATCTTGACTCCTGCGACGTCTCGAGACCAGAGGGGTAAGAGACGTGTCAGTCTCGGTATCAGAGTCCAGAAGGGCAGCAGCGAGCCTTGCCTTCTTTGGAATAACAGAACGGTAAGTTGACTGGTAGTCCAATAACTCAGGTGCAGATCTCTTTTTATACCTCAAGGCATCTTTGATGGCTTCAGCATTCTCTCGATTCGGCCTCCGTTGGAAACGGGAGGACTCTGCAAAAAGAAGGCAACCCATCAAAGCAATATTCAAAATAGAGTAAGAAATATCAAAGACATTAAAATGAGAGGCCCGGACCTGGGTAGCCGTCTTTCTGTGGCATCCGTTCAAGTTGAAACTCGGTTCCGGCAGGCTGAAACTCGGTTCCGGCGGGGAACTCCCAATTTCCACCAACTTGTAGGAAATCATCATTGTGTTTATCCGAATCAGGTAATCCAATAACTAAGTGACAATCAGCCGAGCGAACACACAGGTAATATGTACTATGGTCTTTGTTATGAGAAATGGTGTAACATCCCAAGATATCCCATATGTCAAGGTTCAGGCCCAGTCGTCTATTGAGGGCAGATACGCCGCAAACAACACGGCAAAGGTTCACAGATACTTGCATTGGGGTTAACTAGACTTGATGCAGAAAACGGCGCACTAACGGGTCAAGAGGAAACCGAACCCCTCCCTCGACTATTGTCGCGATGGGAAAGGCAACGGTGTTCCTTGTACCCATACGTTTGGCGTCTACTTTCGCCAGTGAAAGGGTAACGTCATGAGGAATATTGTAATCCAGACGGAACATAGCCATGGTCTTGGGGGTATCAACCAAGGAACGGAACTTCCCCATTCGACCAACCTAATGGGACAGAAGTAAGATTCAGATAACAGAGTATGGGACACGGATAGTAAGTGGACCAAACAAGATGATTAAAACAGAAAGGGGAAAGAGAAGAAGAGTCATGAGAGGACTTACAGAGATCACAACGGTGATAGCGAAGCAGGATCAGCGGCGAAGAAGCCCAAGCAGAGCACCAGCGAGATCGGTCCAGAGGAATGGGAAGAAGCTCTTTCTCTCTCTTTGGAACTCACTAGAGGAATGAGAAAAGTAAATCAAGGGATTTGAATTGATAGCCTGAGCATTTATTACACCAGTCAGCGCGCAGGCACACGAATCACGACCTTCGGTATCGAGTCGACGCATTATCTCTGCACACCTATCACACGTCGCCACGTGTTACATGAAAGGACGCATGCAGGAATTGTGTATCAGGATTGAACCGTCACCAAGGCCGAACTGGGGGAGAACCAAAACAACGCGATGCTTGGAAAGCAGAACAATAGCTCCCTCCAAGGGGAACCTTAGCGCGAGCTAGGGGCAAATGAAGGGGCTAAATGTGAAATGGGTCAGGTCCAAGCCTTAGGCCGGCCCAATCCGACAAAGTCCGAATCCAAGTGAGTCAGATGAGTATATGGACAAACCAGTTGAGCCCAACTTCATGATCAACAGTCCACCCAAGTCCTCAAGCACTTGGGCCCAACCCGCAGTGGAAAGGCTAGCCCAGCCGTAGTGCTGGTCTGGGCCGAGCTGCGAAACGGAATCTGTGGGCCAAACAGATAATGGTCCAGCCCATCTCCATGAATGATCCTGAAAAAGGCCGAGCCGAGGCACATCAGTACCGAACTAAAGTACATGAGTACCGAGCTGGAGAAGCCTCACAAGGAAACGTGGGAGCTGTGAATGCAAGCATGTGCAGGTTGCCACCTCAGCTGGTCCCCCACACCTAGAATCACAGAAGTTGTTGAACCAAAGGAATGTGGTTTGTTATCAGCATGCCTACAATGAGAATATGCAATCAATGACAACTACCAAGTGGTCCCCCACCTGGAGCAATGTTGAAAGGACACCTGGCAGCATCTACACTCCATGAAACCACCTTGAGAAACAAGTAAGGAATACTATATATACTTCATAAACTTCACATTGAAGAGGATCGAACAAAAGAAACTAAGGAGAACTATTCTAATCTCACTGAACATACATTCCTTCTCTGATCACTGATTCCCACGCCGGAGGGGTTATCCGGCCAACCCCGGCCGGGCAGCTCTTACGGTGCTTCTTGTGGCAGGAGTCCCGGTCCTTGGATAGTTCAGCTGAGTGCGGAGCCCTGATCCACTTTCATCTAGTGCGGAATCCGGTATGCACAGATTTGTTATCACGTTCAAATCTTGAGTGTTTTTTTTTTTTTTAAATAAAAGAGATAAGTATTTGTGTTTATCCTTAAAAAGTTGTGATTTAATAGAATTGAGATTTGACGTAATATAATTATTCATAGGTAATGAGCTAACTTTGACCACGCTTTGTAAATACTTATTTTTTAGAATGCTCAAGCAACAGTGAATGAAGAGTCACTCTCATAGATAAGAGTGTTTAAGTATAATTCTGTCTCTCAAAATTCAATCTTCAAAGTTCTTGTACGATGTTGATTGAAAGAGACAGAGAGATGACATTATGAAAGTCCCCAAGGCTGAGTTTGATTTCAAAATTTTTAAAACACTTCTTAAAATTTATAATCGAACATATAATTTAAAATTATTTAAAATTTAATTTCAAAATTCATAATCAAACACACAATTTAAAATACAATTTAAAACTATTTTCAAAACTTTATTTTTAAAAAAAATTAAAAATTATTTTTTTATTTTGTTTTTAAAAATTATTTTTAAAATCATAATTTGAGTGTTGTCTTTTAAAATTTTTTAGATTTATTTTTTTTAAATATCAAAAAAAATTTCTTACTTTTATTTTTTTAGGATAAATATTTTATTTTTTAAATATTTATTTATTTATATTAATGTGCACTATATTCATACATATTTGTGTTGTATTTTTTTAAATATTAAAAAATTGAAAAAAAAAATTAATTTTTTGAAATATGTAATTTTTATTTGAAATATTTTTTATTTTTTATTCTAAATATTTATTTTATTTTATATAAATATATTTAATTTTTTTGTTATATGTTTGGTTACGATTTGAGTGTAAAGTTTTAAATATAGTATACAGTTTCGAGCTATGTGTTGGGTTATGAGTTTTGAAAATAATTTTTTAATTGAGTTTTGAATTATGTGTTTAGTTACGATTTAACTGTGAAGTTGTGTTTTGAGTTTAAAATATCAAAATTAAAAATTAAAATATTTAGAAAATAAAATAAATTATTTAAATAAAAATTATATATTTAAAATAAAAAATAAGGCTTTGTTTGGTGGAGCTCTGGAACGTTAAGCTTGATTTGAACATAGCGTTTGTTTATGATTTTCAAAAATTAATTCCACAGTCACTTTTGAAAACGCGGTCGAAGACAGGAAAATTTGGGCTAACCGGTCGTCCCACCGGTTGACTGGAACAGTGCAATATTTTATTTTTTTTAATATTTTTTTTGCAATTGACACATGTTAATTTTTATACATTCAATAAAAAATATTTTTCGATTTTTTAAAAATTTTTATGAACTTTAATAGAATTTTAAGTTGTGTGTTTGGTTATAAGTTGTAAGTTTTTGTATCAAATATCATATATTACATCAGAAATTTCCCACTCAATTCAAAACTCATTCACCAAACAAATTTTCCACATTCAATCATAATTCCAAAACTCACAAATTCAAAACACAACTCTATTATCAAATCATATTTAGAAAACTCTACCAAATGTAACCTAAAATTTTCTTAAACATTTTTTAATGTTTTAAAAAAATTAATTCAAAAAATTCAAAATATAACTCAAAATTCAAAAACTCAAGACTCAAAATACACCTCAAGACTCTTTTCAAAACTCAAAACTCTTTTCAAAATTCAAAATTCAAAAACTCCTTTCAAAACACTTTTCAAAACTCTTTTTAAAACTCATAACCATATAAATTTTCTCTTTTTAAAACTCAACTCACAATTTCACACTTAAATCACAACTTCAAAAAGAAAATCACAATTTCAAAACTAAACCAAACGCTATCTAAATTGTTGTCCGAGCTCATACTCACTCTCTATATCTATCTTTTTGAGAAATTGGTTAAAAGTCAATTTTTAAATTTTTTAACTCTTTTAGATTATATTATCTCTCTATTTTTATTTTTATTTTCACATTTAAAAAAAATTAAAAAATTAACTTGTTACTTATTTTTCAAAATAAGCCAATATATTAGCGGTGAGTGTAAATAATAAGTTTCTGGACCGTTTGATGATAAAAATGTTTAACAATTTTGAAAGCTTATTCGATGTGGCAGTTAAATGTAAGTGCAAATAAAGTGTGCGCATTATAGGATAAATTTGGGCCTCTAATCTATAACACAAATTTGGGTCTCCAGCAATAACAATAAAAATAAAAATAAAAAACTTGACACCCATCTTTTGATTCATTGAAGTTATTTGGCATTCTTTAGAACGTAGGTTAAAATTTCGGTAATCATAACACATTCCTTTAGGTCTATGACATAGTGCAAAGGAGAAAGAATAATTGGTGTAATATATATCTAATCTATTGGAAGCATCAGTGTTCAAACTTCAAGTCTTTATCATCTGTTTTCAATTTTATTTATTTTTTATTCTATGTCAAATCATTCATATTTATTGAATCATGCCTTAAAATTAGTATATTTTGAAATTTTTAATGATCTCAATACTAGGAGTATTTTGAGATAAGTAGACAAAAAGTGGTATTTTGGGAAGATGGTAAAAAACAATTTTTTTGCTTTTAACCAAGCTTTTTGGAAGTGATTTGAGAAGTTGATAAAAAGTTACTTTTTTTTTAATTAATATTTATTTATGGTGTCACATCACACTAAAATGACTAAAATAATCTCACCAAACTTTAAAAAATTATATTTTACCCAAACCCACAAGATATAAACATTAAGAGTACTTATGTAATTTTCCAACCTACTTTTGCCACTTCCCAAATGAGCAAAAAAACGCAACCTTGCGTTTTGCTCTAGCAGTAAAAAGCTGCGTTTTGCTCTAATCCCAAAAGAGCCCAAAGATTCAAAGCCAAGCACTCGTTGGATCTTTTTTTCTATCACCCTCCCCTTCCCTCCCCTAACCAAAAAAAAATATATCATGCAAAGAAATGCAATAAGTACAAAGCTCTTTGGAAGGCAAATATATATATAAATAAATAAAAATAAAAATGGTGCAAAGAAATGCAATATTTGACTAGTAGCGCATAAACAGAGCTCTTTGGGAGGCAAATAAAGAATTTGCAATTTACAATAAAAACCCTCCCACAAATTGAATAATACATATCATTCTTGACAATTTGAAGATAAAGGAAGATGGAAGGAAAGTAATGAAGTTGAGCTTCCTTACCTATCAAATACTAGTCAACACAATCTCTCTGTCTCTGTCTCTGGCTCTGTCTCTGTTCTTGAGAAGGACCTTTAATATCAATCTTCCTAAAAATTATTGAATAAATTATTGAATAATTAATTTTTGAAGATTAAAAGAAAGCAAAATTGATTAGAGGGAGTGGTTGGTGTGCTGAGTACTTACGCAGAAATGTACATATATTGATGGAGACAGAGTTGCTGGAGCCCACACCACAAGCGGATAGCCGCCACGCAAGGTATTTCTTCTATGAGTAGCTTTTATTTGATTTATCAAAAACATTATAATTATTATTTTACAATCATCTAACATGTGCTCATAAGAACTTTTAATATTATTTTTGGGTTTATTGAAGAAAAAAATTAGAATGAAATGATTATTCTATTCTTTTATTTATTTACACATTTTTGGTTGATTTAAAAGTACTAAAAAAATAAAATAACAATTGACCATTATAAGAGCAACTCTAACGATAAGCCATCAGAGCTGTTAAATTATACATTTGCTATATCTTCTGTTAAATTTGGCACTAGTTTTACCTATAGTTAAAGCTACCAACACAATATTTTTGGGAGGTCGGTGGTCGACCACTTGGTGGAATTGCATTGCAGAATTTTGAAGCGCGCCGGCTGCCTGATTAAGCCAAAAAATAGCGTTTTCACCGCTAGAGTAACATTGCTATTCTATAACTTTTTACACTGTTCATTATTAAATTATAACTTTAGCTATCTTTTTTATCAATTGACCGTTTGGAGTTGCTCTAAAGAATAGTTATTTTATAAAGAGACTAAAGAATAACCAACATAACTAGGTCTTTGACTTTTTGTATAGTATCATTTTATAGTATGAAGTTGTGAGCACAAATCTTATGAAAAAAATTTGATATTTTTTTGTGTTATCGTCTTCCACTATATATATAAAAAAATAGTTAACAGAAAAATGTTTAGGTGGGTAAAGGAGAGGGTTTTTCTACAATACATACTTGTTTTTAGAATATGTATCATATGCAAATATGAGAATTTGCGGTGTTGATATTATAAATATCATAACTATATCAATTTTAGTCATAATTAAAAGAAAAACGAGTCATTATCAAATACTATTTGAGGCTTAAATAAAGAACTCTTCAATCATTATCAAAATACGTCCCAACCAATACCAATTTACCATAATGAGTTAAAATCAAATCTTAACCAACATCAATATGAATCATAACCAAACACTACTTAACCAAAAATATCTTTGATCGTAACTAAAATAATAACGATAATATATCATAATTAAGTCATAACTAATACCATATCGAATTATAACTAAGTTATAACAAACATCATAACTGATCATAGCTAAAAATCACAAAAGTATAAACTGGGCATATGATACATTCTTTCAAAGACGTGTATTATAAGGGAAACTAGACAAATAGAGAAGACAAAATTAACTTTAAATACTCAAGTTATTAAAAAATGACACTTGGGCCAGAAGTCTACTTTTGAAACTATTGGGCTAATAGGCTCATGCCTAAAAATATTCTCTGGTCAAAATGACACTTATATGTTCAAAAGCTTATCTATTGGTCTATTTTTTCAAATGTAACATTTCTATCCAGATGTCATTTATTTGTCATGTCACTTATCTGTCCAATTGTTTATTCAAATGTCACTTATTTATCTAATTATTTATCCAAATGTTACATATTTGAACATGTAACAACTTTTTTCAACAACTTTCTGTGCATCTCCTTATCACCAAAAAGATTAAATCTTGAATTAAATAACATATGGTCCCATAACTTATACTTTTGGGGGTACATTTTAATAAAATAATAAATGATTTTAACTTCCTACACTTGTATGAGAAATATAAAGGTCTTAATGATTTTTAATTTTATTTTATTTTTTTTCATATGCACATAAGTACCCTGTTTTTTATAACACAAAAAAGTCTTAAATTTTTAGAATTTGTATTTTGAATTTATTTTTTAAAAATAATAAATTAATTTGATAAAATTAAATATATATTTAAATTTTTAAATATTATTTTATGTTCTAAAAATATGAAAATAATTAGGGGTTGTTTGGAATGTCCTAAATAAGTGTATTTTTTGAATTTTTAGACTAAAAAATTGAGGAAAAAATGTGGTTGTTTGGGTTAATTTTTTGACTTTTTATGGAAAAATGTATATTAAAAATTGTATAAATTAATGTGTAGGGGAAAATTATGATTGAGAGTTGTGCAGCTGTACTTTTTGACTTTTGATGAATAGTGATAACTTTTTAACTTTTTGAGTAACTTTTTGACTTTTTGACTTTTTGGGCACATGTCAAACTTGGCCTTAGTATTTGATTTTTTAAAAAAAATTCACCAATCTAGATTTTAATGTTTTTTAGAAAATAATATAAAATATCAAATTTGAAGGAAAGTGGAGGCATACAAAAATAAAATAGAAGGGTGCAAAGAAGTCATTACAAATATTTTTTTTAAAAAAAAAAATAGTGAAGACAATTTTTAAAGTTTTGTTATTTTCTATACACAAGTTGATATAAAAACATTCATTCAATGTCTTTTTAACATATACCTTTAGGCACATGTTAACCAAAAAAAAAAATTTACCAATTAATCCATTAAAAAAGATCTAGTTATTTTAAAAGAGCATTTATTCATAAATCACCCGTTATGTACTTATATTTCACTTAGTTTAAATTATTTTTTTTACGTTTCAATAAGTCATATAGGTGACATAGTTATTAAAATATCCCTAACAATAATATTCACATTAATAACGTAAAGGAAAATGTTTTATAGCTCGAAAAAATCGGCCCCGAATGCCCCTAAAGCCCAAAACGACGTCGTTTTGGGCTTTAGGTTTTTTTTTTCTTTTCTTTTCTTTCCGCCATTTTTGGACCTCTGCAACTCGAGGAAGAGGGAGAGAAAGAGAAAGAGAAGGAGAGGGAGAGAAGAGGTCGCCGATCCGTCGCCGATCGTCGTCTCCTCAGCTCGTCGCCGCCGGCGTGTCCTCTGCTCGTCGCCTCTGCCATCCCGATCGCCGCGCCCCCGCCTCACCTCCAGCCCATTTTTAGGCCCCCTCCCCTCCAGTCCTCCCCTCCCCCTCCCCTCCCTCTTCCTCTCCCTCCCCTTCCAGTCGCCTCTGCTGAAAAAAAAAAAAAACAAAATTCGGGGCATTCGGGGCGCTCGGTTTCGAGCCCCCAATCGCAACTCTAATGTAAATGTCCTGTGAACCTTCATACTATAAAAATATGAATGTTTATATTACTAAATTGTTAAACATTTAAAAAATCTTTGTAAGGATAAAATTATTTATAAAATATCTTAAATATGAAATTAAAATTTGATAGATTAAATATCTAAATAATAAAATTTATTAAAATATAAAAATATATTATACACTAATTAAAATACAAGTACTTAAAAACATAATTTTCTCATAAATATCCCTGTACAACTCACTTTAACTTCTCCGAACCTGCCGTTTGCCAAATAGAGAGACAAGTCAAAGGATAGTGTCCATCGAGAAGAGTCTCCCAATCCAACATACAGTTATGATCTGGGAGTATTTTCAATGATAAATATTATAATAATATTGTCATTATTATAAATTGATAATGAATAGTAAAAAATAAAAAAAATTATAGTAATAGGATTTCAATGGTCAACTGTTATTTTGACAAAATCAAACCATAAGTTAGTGTATTCGGACGATTTGAATACACCAATATATGTGTTTAGTTCTGAAAAATGACAAAAAGGAAGAAGGGAGAGAGAAATGTTTTACTGCGAGGGAGAAAGGGAAGGGAGGGATGCTTGATGAGTTGATAATTATGGAAGCTGTGCTTTGGCATTTGCCAAATTTGACAATTGCCATAACTAATCATTGGAGCAAATTTTTTGCCTCCAACTATTAAATTATGACAACAGTAACTCTAATGACAAACTATTAGAAATGCTCGGAGAAAGGATCAAATTTTTCTAAGTTAGACTCTCTCTTCAGCCATTTTGGAAACAAACCTTATTTGTCCCAAAATTCACATTTCATATTACAATTTTCTTAAAATTTCCAAGGTGCAAAATAAAAAGAAAATGCTTAATGATATACTTCTTGTTCAAGAAATGACAATGAATGGCACAAGCAATGAGAGGTTTAAGGAGCGACAATGACAAGCTTAGAGGAATAGATAAAAGTAAGAAAATTGGAAAATTTGCTTAGAGTTGAGTTATTTAATTTAAGAAAAAATGTATTTAAATGAGAATAATTCAAAATAATTGTACTTTCACGAAGGTGCAAGTAATCATGTGTCTAATTCAAATGAAAAGTGTGACATGAGACAAATTTCACTAATCTCTATGAAAATACAATTACTTTGAATTGTTCTCATTTAAATGTAATTTCTCCTTTAAGTTATTTATAAGTATTGGTAACTCGGGTCAGTTATTTGGACAGATTGAAGATTTAAACTACAAACAATCTAACTTGCATGCATATAGTAACCTATCCAATCCAATCTGCCAATACTCTCAAATGACGGGTTGGGCCATTTGAAATCCTTAAAGAATGTACAATTATTTTAAGCATGTTAACTATTCCTCATAAAACCTTTCAAACATTTGGAAGAAAAATGTTTGGGTAGGTGGGGCAAGAAAAATGAGACAGGTCAAAGGATTGTGCGTCTATGGTGGAGTCCCAATCCAACACATAGTTTTGAAAAAGGATCAAGTTTCTCTATGTTGACTTATTTAGGATGTGCTCTCTTCAGCTAGTGTGAAAACAAAATATTCTTAGCCTCAAAATTCCATAATTTCCATATTACAAGTTTCTAAACAAGATTAATTGCATCACTTCCACAAACTGAGAGAAAACAGCGAAAAAGAATAAGCCACAAAGTTTGCAGAATTACCCTCCATCATTCATCACTTGAACCAATGCTTATGTTTCGTCTTCCCTTGCATCAAACATCAAAAAATACCCCCCAAAAAAAAAAATGTTTTATTTTTTAGAAACGTTTTTGATGAGTGTTATTCGCCAAAAGAACCAAGGCAGTAAATCTGAAGAAGAAAAATGACCTGTAATTTCTCCATTGTGGTGTTGATCTGATGTATTGAAAATTGTGGTACAAAGCAAGCTCCCAAATCCAAAACACAAAAAAGAAAACAACAAGTAGAAAACAAACTCAAAATTATGAACTATTTTTCATTAAAAATGAATAAAATCAACTAGGGCTATACAACCTACTGCTACATTTTTCTTTACAGGGGAAGCGATTCCAATTTCAGAAACCACATAATCTTAATCAACAAATGAATCAAGACCATAATTAAAACTTGTGGAGGAAAAAAAAATTTTACAAGACTTAAAAAATCTTGTTGATCCAACCAATTGAATCTTGACAAAAAAAATTAGATTGAACCCTCCAGTCAACTCGAGAGAATCTAGTCTCATTTTCATACACCACCTGAACTTTCCCCTTCTGTAGGGTTAGAAGGGCACTCATTCTCAAGCGTGTATGTCCGATATCCAGTAGAAGTGGATAGATTACCCGAACCACTACTGCTCACAGACCTCTCGATGTCATCAATATCAGCATTTAGAGGGATTGGACGCTCAGGGATAGAGGGAACCGGTAAGTCCGTGTCCATGTCCAAGATCTTTACAACCTGGTCCATTGTTGGCCTAGCATATAACTGTGGGTGAGAACAAAGCACTGCTACTAATACATACTTCTCCATAACTTCTGGAGGTCCCAAATCTGGCATACCATCTTCAATCACATCTAAAGCTCTGCCCTTCTTTACCAACGACCACGCCCACTCGGTCACAAGCAAGGGCTGCCCTTCATTAACTGCCATAATAGCCTTCTTCCCACTCAGAAGCTCAAGAAACACAACACCAAAGCTGTAAACATCGCTCCTCTCTGTCAACTGCCCATACAATGCATACTCAGGCGCAACATAACCCATTGTACCAGCCACTTTAGTGCTCAAATGTGTCATTCCCTCCGGGGTAAACCTCGCAAGGCCAAAATCTGCCAACTTGGCTTCAAACTTGTCATCTAAAAGTATGTTACTAGCTTTAATATCCCTATGAATTATACTGGGTTGGGCGCCATAATGCAAATAGGCCAATCCACGAGCTGTTCCAATCGCAATCTTCTGGCGAGTTGGCCAACTCAGCTTCCTCTCCTCAAACCCGAATAGGTGGTCATGAAGACTACCATTCCTCATCAAATCACACACAATTATCCTCTGGTGGCCTTCTAGAGGAGTAGTAGCAGTACAATACCCTCTCAAAGCCACGAGATTCACGTGTCGAACGCTTGCAATGACCTCAACCTCGTGGGCGAAAACTGCATCGCCTCCCACCGAGCAATTCTTGAACCGCTTTAACGCAACTTCAGAGCCATCCGGCAATACCCCTTTGTATACATTCCCATACCCACCTCTCCCAATTATGTTCATCCTAGAGAAATTCTTTGTTGCTTCCCTAATTTCATCAAATGTGTACCTAACTAAAGTAGTACTTTCATTGATTGAATTCATTCCAAAAGCTAAATTAGTTTCTCTCTCATGATCAACCTTACTTCTCTCCCTAATTTGCTCGCGTTTTCGCCGTAAAATCCAAAACCCACCACAACCCAGAAACAAAACAAACCCACAACCTATCACAACTACACAAATCACAATTTTTTTAACTCTACCATTCGAATCGCTCAAATCAGAAAAATCAAAACCAAACAGACATTGGGCAGTACCTTCATCGGTTGGGCCGAAACGATTGATAAACGCGGCGGCGTAAATCGAAGGGTACGCCGTACAATCGGAGAGGTTTCCGATTGATCGGCCGTTCAAATTCGAAGGCTGGAGGCTCGAGAGACTGGTGGTGCAAGAAGCGCACGGCGAACCGTTACCAAGAGATTGATTACACGCCGACACGGTATCGTTTAACGCCGATTTCGAGACATTGCCTTCGAATTCATCACGAGTAGTGATGTTCATACAACCCTCGGCGATCCAGGAGGTCTGGAAACCACAGATTTTGCGAATATCATTGAAATTGGGGAAGAAATCGTTGATTAGGGTTTGGTACGAAACCCAACAAGACTCGGCGGAGTCAATCGGAGGAAGAAAATTGTTGGTGGTTCGGAGATACTCGGACTGAACGAGTCGGAGACCGGCCTTGATGTAGTGACAAGAGATGGAAACGGAGTCGAATTTTGGACGATTGGAGAATTGAATGCGTCGGCGAAGGACGTCGAAATCGAGAGGACATGATGAGGCGGTGGCGTGGAGGTGGCGGGCGGCGGAGGCGGTGGTGGAGGAGGAGGAGGAGAGAGGAGAGAGGTGGAGTTGTAGAGAGAGAAAGAGAAGGAAGAGGAGGGACATCTGGGGAGCTCTCTCTCACTGGTATTGCTGCTGCAATGGCTTCTTCATTGAAGAAGACTACTGAGAGAGAGCTTGGAAAAAATGAGTGGAGTAATTGGAAGTTTTTGGGGTATAGTTTTTTATTTACTTCTACTTATAGAAGTTTGGGTTAGAATAATTTATTTATTAAAGGGTGCACCTGGGCTGGAACAAGTTTTCAATAAGCGTCACGTGGACTTGAATACTTCAAATTTAAAATAAATTATACTTGCCTCTAGTAAGATTCGATGAAAATATATTTAGGGGTGATTTAGGTGTCGTTTGGGAAGAGTTTATTTGAGCAAAGATCCTCGGCCGCCCTTTTTGGGCAGCCGTTCCATCAGCCCCCCAAAACGACGTCGTTTTGGGGGGAAAATTTTCAAAAAAAAAAACGCAGAGGAAGAGGGAAGGGAGGGAGGAGGGAGGGAGGAGGGAGGAGGGAGGAGGGAAGAGGGCCGGACTGGAGGGGGCCATAACCACCGGGGGAGGAGGAGGCGGGGCCGGACGGCGAGCTCGGAGCTGCGACCATGGGCTGGACGGCGAGCTCGGAGATGCGACGGCAAGCTGCGACGAGGTGCGACGGCGAGGCGACGAGGCGCGACGGCGAGCTCCCCCCTCCCTCCCCTCCCCCCCTCTGGTTCCTGTTCGTCGGCGACGAGAAGAGAGAGAACGAACCAGTGAAGAAGAAAAGGAAAAAAAAAAAAAAACCCCAAAACGACGTCGTTTTGGGGGGCTGCTGGGATGGCTGCCGGGTAGGGCGGCCGTGGATCCGAATTCAGTTTATTTGGGTTCTTTTGGCTTTTTGAGTTACAAAAGACAGAATAGGTTATTTGAGGCATAACAGGCAAAACATCACATCCAACCCATAATCATTACACTCTTCTCTCACAAAAAAAAATCAAAAAAGTCAAAAAGTTAAAAAGCTAACCCACTTCCCAAACGGAGGCTTTTTGATTTTTTATAAAATATGAGTTTGATATGGGTTGGATTTAAAGTGATGTAGTAGAGAGGTGATGTGACTTAAATAAGATGATGTAACTTAAATAAGATAGTAATTTTTTGACCTTTTTAAAAAACGACAATCTCATATATGTTTTGTATAATTATATTAAATTTTTTATTTATTTATTATCAGTCAATTGAAACTAATGTGAATAGAAAGAAAGTACTGAAATAAATAAAAATAAATATATATTTTATTTGACAATATATTATGATATTAAAAAATGACTTAGTCATTATGTGATTAAAATCTTAAGAAAAATTAATTTAATTATGCCAAAAGTATAGGACTAATTATTGGGAGATTTATGTGCCGATCTTAATAAGTGGACTTATTATCTAATAAATACTGTGAGAATTAATGACATTTTTCATTAAATACTATTAAAAAACATCACTGGTAATTAATTTTTAGCGACAGTTTGAAAATTATATCACAAAAAATATCACTAATTATAAGTTTTAGTGACAGTTTAAAAAAATCGTCACAAAAAGAGTAACTAATTATAAATTTTAGTGGCAATTTATAAAAATCGTAAGAAAAAATAATTATTAATTGTCAATTATTAACGACATGTAAAAAAATCGTCAAAAAAATTATTTTTAGTGATAATTTTACTAAAATTTATTTTCAATAAAGCTTAATGAGAATATCCAAATATTAAAATCTATTAATAATTTAGCCCTAGATATATTTCTTCAAAACCTCAACGGGCTAGTGACTAAGGGGTGGTTTGGAAACTTTCTAATAAAACTAATTTTTTGGCTTTTTAGTTTTTTTACATAAACAGTCACAAAAAGTCAACTTTTTTAACATAAAAAAGTCAAAAAGTCACTTAAAAAAAAAAATTTACCAACTTTTCAAAATACCACTAATTTTTATAGTATATAAACTTTTTAAACTGAATAGCAAGCTGTAACTTATAACGGAGTGAATTGTCCCAACTTGTATTACATTGAGGGCAAGGTAAATAAGAAATGAACTGAGAATAGGTTAATTTTATAATTTTAAAAATGATTTGACAAAAAAAATGAAAAATGATAGTGTATATTATGGATAATATTTTATGAGTGATAAAATTTAAAAAGTGTAAAATGTAAATAAATATGTTAAAAATAATATTAAGTGCAATTTTTTTAGTTGTTTAATTTTATTACACTTATGAAAATTAAATTATATATTATATACATATAAATATATTTAATAAATACAATTTAGAAGAAATTGTGTGTGAGAGGCAGCCCAAGAGAGAGAGACACTGTCATTCTTGATAAATTATTTTAATTTAACTTAAAAAAATATTTAAAAATAAAAACATGTTTAACATTAGTTTATTTACGCAACAAAAATTCAACTTTTAACGAATTAAATATAAAGTTAGTTTGAATAGATTTATTATTTTTACAGCCCTAATCGTCAACAAAACAGAGTGATGGTGGGAGTTAATTTAGGAGCTGTTTGGGTGAACAGGAAGGGAATTGACTTCAGCCTGCCGACAGGAAAGTAGTTAACTAAAGACAAAGAGGGGGGTTTCGAAGAAAGCCTTTTTAAAATTAAAAAAAAAGAATAATGGGAAATCCAAACAGGGCCCTACACTTTCCACGTTTTTTCCTTACGTGTCTACTAGGAAAGCGGTAAGACTGTTTTTTAGTCAAAAGTCAAAAGAGAACTACTGAAGGATGATGTCACGAAGGTCTGCGTTCAAAAATAAAAAATAAAAAGGAAGTCACGAGGGTGGTGTACTTTTGGGCTTGGAGATGGATATTTTCAAATGGGCTTGGGCTTGTTGGCTTTTTGACAGATCATGGGCTTTCCATTTATGGGCCCAGCTCAATCAATTTCTGGACTGGCTTTGGTTTATCCAGTTGTTATTAGGGTTAAGGGCCAGGCCCAACCAAAGCCCAATGCATTTTTTAATGAAGTTTTTATTTATTATTTTTTTTTTATTATAGATTTGATTACAATAAAACCCAATGAATTATAATCATAGTAATAAAGATGAAATACAAACTTTACAAAGAAACTCCCAAAGTAGAAGAGAATAACCTAATTAATACACGAAAAATAAGATCTATACACAAGTAAAAAGATTCAAACTACTGACTTATTAATGAAGTACAGAAGTTCTGATCAATCGAGGTAATCCCGTTACTTAATGCATTTTTTAGTTGGTGTAATAAATTGTGTAATTATGCATAAAATTGATTGATTAATTATTAATTAATGATGATGATGATGATGATGATTGACAATGGTGACCGTATCAAACTTCTTGTTGGGGTTGGGCCCTTTAGAGAAGCCTAGGTTGGACAAGATTATAGCATTTTGAGAAACATTATAATGAGAAATTATATTTTGCTCCTGGGCAAATCATGTTCTGCTCCAATTTGAATTTAATTTGCTAAAACAATAAATCCTCTCTCTTTTGTATTTTTTTTTCTTTTTTTTTTTTTTGTCTTTTTTGGAGACAACATGGCAAGCGGCTTATCTTAGCTTATGTAGTATGGAACAGTACTACAAGATCATCAAACAACTTCTTGTTGGGGTTCGTCCCTTTAGAGAAACCTAGATTCCCAAATGAAAAAAAAAATTAAAGTTAAAATTAAATAAATAAATAAATAAATTGGAGCCTAGGTTAAATAAGATTATAGCATTTTGAGAAATGTTATAATGTACGCTCCCAAAAGGATATATATGGTGTTCAAAAAAATAAAATGATATATAAGATATACTTTTTATAATTTTTTAACAGAATTTCATAGCACATAAATCACAAAACATCATAATTTTTTTTTACTACAAAGTGTCATAAATTTACTGTTCGTAACTTTATCACAAAGTGAAGGCCAATTTTTTAAAGTGTATACCATGTGCACCCTTAGTTACTATCTTCGTATCTTCGGTTATATTGTTAGTTATGTCTCAATGTGATGTTATTTATGATATTATTTTGGTTATGACTCAAGAATTTTTTGTTATATTTTATGTAATATTTTGTTATAACTATTTTTTTTTTTTAAGTTATGACTCTCATAAATATTAAGTTATGACATATGTGATAATCAAACCCACAAATGACATTTGTTCAAAAAAATAAAAACTCACAAATAACATAACTTGCATATGGTGTACACTCTTAACATTACCCTAAAGTGAAATAGCAAACACCACAAACATTCATATATACATTTCACTATAAAAAAACATAATTTTCTTACGAAGTACACCTTTTTAGAGGTATATATTGTAGACTTTCCCTAAAAGATATGTTCATGTCAATGGACATTATCGTCGCCACCATTATCACCACGACCACCACTACTAATACAATCACTAACACATTAATTTCAAATTCGCAACTTAACATTAAAAAAAAAACATTTTTACACAATTTTTTTTCCAAGAATAAAGATTCATAAAAATAAAAATAAATAATAAAAAAATAAATTTCCACCAAAATGAATAAAACGTTAATTATATATATATATATATATATATATATATAATAAAAATTATAAAATAAACTTAAGAATGGATGTAGACCCGACATCAAGTGACTTAACATTGAGTCTCTATGATCATGATTAGAATTCATCTATAGTTGTTGTTCTCTCATCTGTTTTTATTTTTTTATTTTTAAAGAAAGAGAACTTCATTTCATATTACCTCATTCATGATGTAAACTTGTCTTATTTTAAGTGGGCAACTTCGTGGCATAAACCTTAACCTAGCTGGATCATTCATTTAATCAATTTATAGGATTTTGTTGGTGACATTAACGTTATATTATATATAGCATTTAAAACGTGAGGATTAAGGTTTTGAATTTTCTCTAAGTTACGATGACATCAAACATATATAATATAATATAGTATAGAGTATAGTTGTCCCACATACGGATCAAGATAGAAGTAAATTATATGTTGCAACTTTGTATTTTATATCTAATTTTGTTTTGTCTCTTAATTTTTTAATTATCACAATTAACTTCTTAGACTTCAAGTTAAATTGTAATTAGGTCCATTTAGATAATTTTGTTTCAAAAGTTAACGGACAACCACAGAGTAGTATTAAAAAATCATAAGGTAAAATAAGATTTTGTGTTAAGTACAAGAGTACAAAGATGAAATTTGTCCTTATTCACATAAATAGAACACTTTCACATAAATATCACAAGAAATTCATTGTGTGGCCTAGGTCTCGTTTGACATCTAGTTAAAAAAATTATATTTTTTTCAATTTTTTATTTAAAATTTGTGCCTTTTTTAACGTATGCCAAACGCACCATCACAGTAAATTTATATATATATATATCCCACCATATGAATATCTGAAATATACAATAATTTTTTTGAATATTTTTATATGCACTATTTCTATTCAATTTGATCACGCCACTGTTGAGTGAGAGAGAGAGAGATCCAAATTAAAGTAAAAGAAATGAAAAGGAGTGGTGGTTGAGCTTGGCTAGTGGGAAGAGATATTATTATAATCTTAACAAAATCTAACCAAAGGGGTTAGTCAAGAAAGCAAAGCTAATAAAAAAATCTATGTAGTTAACGTAATAAGTTGGAATTGCGGACACCAACCAAACAAGAATAAAATTAATGTTGACACAACTTATACCTTAAACAATCACATATTAGTTGGAAATTCAGTTTACAAAAGTCTCTTTTTAAAATTATTTTATTTTTAGTATTTTGTTTTTAAATTTGTGTAATTTTTTTTTTACAAACTTTTGTCAATTCATATGTAGAAGAATCTAAAAAAGTCAAAAAAAATTACCTCTATTTTTAGTTAAGATTATATGGGCGTTTCGTTATAAAGGTGTGTCAATGAGTGAGATTTAATTTTTGGGAGATTTATTTATAAGTCTTATTTCGGACACTTATGCTATGTTAAGTCTTGTGTAATTTCTTATAGAGTTTCAAGTTCTATTTAGATAGGAATGTATTTCACAAGATCCTATGAGTTGTAAATAAATGGTATTAATATACTATTATACACTATAATGGCAAAACCATATATAAGAAATTGAATGTTACCATAGATCATATCTATATGAATGTGAATTTCAAAATACACGAACAAGTAACATTTTCACATTTAATTTAAAAAATCAAAAATCTAATAAGTTTGCGAAACGTAACGTGACAAGTTACGTTACGTTTATGTAGGTGTCACGTTACGTTACGTTTATGTAATTCAATTTAAAAAATCAAAAACCTAGTAAGTTTGCGAAACGTAACGTGACACGTTACGTTACGTTTATGTAGGTGTTACGTTATGTTTATGTAGATGTCACGTTACGTTTCGCAAACTTAATCTATAGTAACATTCAATTTCCTATATATGGTTTTACCATTATTTATGATATTAACAACTAATATTGAGGGTAAATGTGTCAACAAACTTCACACAAGACTTATGAAAACATAAATTTTTTAGTAGGACCATATATAACATAAGTCTCCCTAATAGGACTTATAAATAATTTTTCCTTAACTTTTATTAAAAAAATGAATAAATAAATATAATTTTATAAAATGAGTGAAACTAATTAAAACAACAAAGAAAGGAAGGAAAGAGGGTATGCTAAAGGACTCAAATAATATCTCTAGCAATTAACATTAAAATGTACCCATCTTAAAAGTGTGAATAAAATTGAACCCATTGTCTCTATCAGCATTTACACTCTTCTTCTTCTTCTTCTTCTTCTTCTTCTTTTTTTTTTTTTTTTTTTTTTTTTTGATAACCAGCATTTACACATTTGACAAGTCTACTAACCATTTTATTTAAAGATAATAAGATCCGTTTACTTTGGGATATTGAGGGACGGATAGAATTAGAATAGAGGTGAAACTCATTTAATATTATGTTTGTTTATTTATAAATTTAGGGAAGGGATTGATATGAAGGTCTGGATTAGGTTGGGTGGGGGATTGGCATAGAGGAGGTGGAGGTGGTATTAGAAAAATAATCTGTCAGGCTATTTTTTATTTTTACATGTTGGGCCTTTTTTTTTTTTGAACATTAATATTTAATTTTTTGTATTTTTTGTTAGTAAAAATCATTGTGTTATTTGTTTTATTTTTTATATTTTTTTTATTCTTTTTATTTTTTACATGTTATGCATTTTTTTTTGAACATTAATGTTTAATATTTTTATTTTTATTATTTTATATAAAAATAATTTAACAATCCCTACACCAACAATTATCATCAAAACAAACACAATTGTACTTAATCTTCTCACTATAAATCCCCTTACTATAAATCTCCTCCATTCTATCTTTAAAAATAAACAGAGCCTAAACACTCAAAGCAATTTTCAACTATTAAATTTGGACACTAGATCGCCAGCAGCAATACTTTAAAATCTTATTTTCTTATTTTAACTAATCGTTTTTTTTAATGTATACTCTAATAATTCTCTTTATTTTAGCTATTTACTTTTAAAATATTCATTTAATATTTTTATAAGAGAGAGATTGAAAATATAAATGATTTAGCTCAACAGAAATAGCTAGTCACTATTTAGAGCATCCGCATCAAGATCACCAAAATAACAAAAAACTAAAATATAACTAATAAATCATCAAATGCTCCCTCCATCAGCCTCAGTAAATTTTTTCTAAATTAACATTTTCTTAGATTTGCTACAGTACCTCAACAATTTTGTTGAGGCACTGTTCATTCGTTATATGATTTTTTATTATATTTTCTGCAGGAAAACTGAGCAAAAAATGTCGAAAATTAGCCTAATCGGTTGACCGGTCAACAGCAATTTTTATTTATTTATTGTATTTTTTAAGAATTGTTTGAGTAGCACCTCATCAATTTAATAAAAAAAGAAAGAATAACAAATACAATAACAAATTAATATTTTAATAAGATTGAGTTAGAATAGATAGTTTGATGCAGTGAATACTAAAAAAGTGACTAGTTAAAATAGAAAAAGTGAATTTTAGATTAAAGTAGCTTAAAAATTTGAAGAGTTTGATGCAGATGCTCTTACAAAACTATTTTAGTTATTCTTTTGACTCGTCAATTGGAAATTTTTTTTTTAATTTATAATTTTATTAGTTATTTTAATTAAATTGATAGTATAACTAGTTTGAAAGCATGGCATACAAGAAATACATGTGATCATGTGGCTTTTGAAAGCATTGAAATAATAATGACAATAATTTGTTTGGTTAAAGGCAATTTTCCAAGGCAAAAATGGAGTATGGATTTTTTAAAGTGTTTTTTAAAAAAAATAATTTTTGAGTGATATATTGGCCCTGTTTGGTAAGGTTTATTTCCAGCTTATTTCAGCTTTTAGCTTAATTTAAGTTATTTTCATGTGTTTGGTTCAGCTTAACAATACAGCTTATAGCTTTTTATAAGTTAAAAATCAACTTATTCTTGAGTGGGGGAGGAGAATGTCACGACCCAAACCCGCCCCTATGGGTTTAGCACCGTAACCGGCCAGTAATCCTAGATTACCGAAAGCCTGCTTAACAGTAAGACAGTAAAACAGAGTACAGGGGCATGGCGGAAGCCACTACAGTAATAAAAACAATGTCCAATGAGCTGTGACGGTCTGTATGCCAAAAAGATTTTTCATACATTCACATATATATACGGTACAGAACAGTATGCAAAACATTTACGAACATTCAAGACAGGGATCAAGTCCCTCCTAACCAGTACAGTGCAGTCTATACAGTCTATACAGTAAACAAAACAGGTACAGAAACAGATGGGGGAAAATAAAACATCCCTAAGCCCCTAAGCCATAGCTTGATAGGCTCGGAACCTCGCAGTGAGGCATGGTGGTTGGCTTGACAAAATTGGAGTTTACCCTGACGCTGCTAGCAACGGTCCGGTGCTTGAACACCTACATATATATATGAGCAGTGAGCTAAAGCCCAGTGAATAACATAATGCGTAAAGGGGTTAAGAAAGAATGTCCTTTCAGTATTGAAAACAGTCATTTCAATCAGTTTATCAGTCATTCAGTTTGTGGCTCATATTTCGGCCATAACAGTCATTCAAGCAAAACAGTACGGTGGTAGTAGCAGTGTCAGTACAGTAGTAGTAACGGTAACAGTACAATACAATAACGGTGCAGTAGCGGTAACAGTCACAGTACAGTAACAGTAACGGTAACAATAACAGTAATAGTAACAGTGCAGTAGCAGTGACAGTAACAGTACAGTAACAGTAAAGGTAACAGTAACAGTAACAGTAACAGTACAGTTCTTATGGACTCAAGAGGTGTCTCGCACAGATTCTAGAGGTGGCTCACACTGTAGCACTTAGGTCTGTGCAGCACTTTGCTCCAGATTTCACAGATTGGCTTAAAGCCCAGTATGGACTCAAGAGGTGTCTCGCACAGATTCTAGAGGTGGCTCACATTGTAGCACTTAGGTCTGTGCAGCACTTTGCTCCAGAGAATCCGTGACAGTAGCAGTACAGTAAACAGTAGGTCTTAAAAGACCGAACAGTCAATTGATGGTCATCAATCAGTAAACAGTAGTGGTTCCAACGAGGAACCGATAGAGGTCTCTGTAACAGTAGCAGTAATAATAAACAGTAGTTGCTAAAGATGCCGCAATACAGTTCAGAATATAGGACGTATATTCATTCAGTTATAGTAAACAGTTCATAAAATAGTTCAACTCGGTAAACAGTTCAGTTCAGTAAACAGTTCAGAAGATAATCATTTTTGAACATATCTTTACACAATTGTTACTCACAGAGTTCTAGGCTACAGTAAGCTAGAGCGTCTCCTCGGAAAGCCAACCCTACACAGTTAACAGATTGAACATACACTAAGCTACACAGTTGGGAAAGATAATAACTCAATTCCTAATTTGCCTCGGTGTGTTCTACATCTATATTCTCATTAAGATGTCTTAAACTAGGCCTAAGAATGCCTAGGATGGGATGAGGATGCAAAGATGCATTCAGAAAGCAGTTTCAGAATTTTCAGAAAAACAGTTCCTCGCTCGAGCGCAGGTTTCCCCGCTCGAGCGGACATGCAACAAAGGCCCCCGCTCGAGCGTGCGACACAAGCCTCCGCTCGAGCGTACAATACCTCGCTCGAGCGGACTGTAAAGCAGTGAGAGATGCTGGGAGCTCGATTTCCCCGCTCGAGCGGCACTTCCTCCGCTCGAGCGGACGACCAAAATCTGGAAATTCCAGATTTGAACTCCAAGATCAAAATCAACTTTCAATGTATCAAATTCGATCCTTTTGGGCTAATTTTCCGGAAAACACTTTAAAACTCAATGTACAACATGTTTCAAAGATCAATTTGAGAAATCAAAGCCCAAAGGTAGCTTAATTAAACTCATTTGAAACCAAAGTTCAAGAACAACAATTCAAATGTGACATGCAAGGCTTTAATCAACTTCAAAGCTCCAAAGCAAGTTCAAATGAGTCTAAACTTCCAAAAACATGATGAAATCATGAACTTAAACATAAATATGAGCATGTATGTAACATTTGCGATGAAAACAACTTCAAACTTATCAATACAAGCATGCATGCATGGAATGGGCTTCAATTCAACACTATTGAACAATTCATGCCTTAGATCACTAAAGACCCATGAATCATGCAAGAATAAACTCGAATGCACAATAAAGAAGGTCAATGATCTACCTTAGGTCTTCAATTACAAGTGTAGAAGTTCAATCAAGCAAGAACTCCTTAATCTTCATAATTTCTAAGCAATGTACAAGATGAAAACCAATCTTCTAAGTTCCTCTCTCTCTAAATTCGGTGGTGTGCTCAAAATGAGCTGATGGAGTGTTTGCAAATGAGCATAACAAGGCTTAAATATGTTATAATAAAGGGGTCCACTAACAATGGCATTAATGTAAATAAGTCTATCCCTTTAATTAGCTTATTTTAATCCAATGTAATCATACTAAATCAATTTTCAGATAAATGTGCCATAAAATCACATTAATTATGATGAACACAGAACATCAATCAATTTCAGATTTGGCCGCCGATAAGGCCTTCAATTCGCGGTTTAAAGCATAAGACGAGAACAGATAATTTGGCAGTCAAACAGATAGATTATGCATTTAAACTGTTACGGTCAATCAATCAGTCTTAGATTTCAGTCAGTCAGTTCAGTATTTCAATCAATTCAATTATCAATCATAACCGGTCTCGGTTTAGCAGTAATCAGTACTTAATCAGTAATCAGTGATGAGGGTTATTACAGAGAAGCTTAATTTATAAGTCAAAAATTAGCTTATGTTCACAGTTATAAGTTATAAGTTATAAGCTGTTAGGTTATAAGTTTTAATCACTTTCCTACAGTTCTACCAAACGGGCCCATTATATGATTGAGATTTAATATTAAAATTTTAAAAATATAAAATGAAGTTAGAGAAATTTTTTGAGCCATGAGGTAGTATTTGGTCAATTAGAATTAGATGAAATAGAATAATTATTTTATTAAAATATTATAAAAATATATATTATAAATGAAATTGTTATTCATTATTTTACAAGAATAGTCATTCTATAAGAAAATTAAAGAATATTTTATTACTTTCAATGAACCATACAGATACTTCAACATGATTAAGTTTTATCTCTCACTTTTTTTTAGTTACTTTTCAAATATTAAATTTAATAATCAATAAATATATAAAATCAAAAATTATATATACCCAAAATTAGTCTAACAGAAGAAGTTACAATAAATAAAAAAAATATAACAAGCTAATTTTAACCCCCTTTTTTTTTTTTTTTTATTCTTTTGGTCTTTACTTTAAAAGCATCTCTAATTAATATCAGAAATTTTTTTGTAGCTCAACTTTTCCTTGCTCAAGTGCTGCCGGAACACAGGTGGACAACGAATCCGGATCCTCGGCTGCCCTTCTCGGCGGCCGTTCCCAGCAGCCCCCCAAAACGACGTCGTTTGGGGGTTTTTTCGTTTTTTTTTTTTATTTTTTATTTATTTTTTTTTTTCGCAGAACCAGAGGGGAGGGGAGGAGAGAGGAAGAAGAGAGAGAGAAAAGGGAGGGGAGGGGGTCCGGATTCGCCGAAGACTCGCCGTCGCAGTCGTCGAGCTCGCCAGCCGTCCGATCGTCGCCCGATCCAGCTCGTCGCAGCAGCTGCCCACCGTCGCCTCCGCCTCCGGCCCGCCTCCGCCTTCTCCTCCTCCTCCTCCTCCTCCCCCGGTGATTATGGCCCCCTCTAGTCCGGCCCACCGGCGGCTCCTCTTCTTCTCCCTTCCTCTCTCTCTTCTTCCCCTTCCCTCTGGTTCTGTTCGAACGAGAAGAAGAAAAGAAAAAAAAAAAAATCAAAAAAACCCCCAAAACGACGTCGTTTTGGGGACTGCTGGGAACAGCTGCCGGGTAGGGCGGCCGAGGATCCGGACTCGTGGACAACACACCTCAGTAGCCAAAAGCAAATCATCAAGCCCAATCATCCTATAGTTTGGTAATTATAATTTGACCCCAAAAATCTGTAAAAATTACAAAAAATATAAATAGTTATTAAAAAAATTATATCTTCGTATAAACTTAGAATTAACATCGTAATTTTTTTTACAAAATCTACTAAATATTAGTGCTGTTAAAGATATAAAATTTATTTAAAAAAATTAATAAAATATCTCAAAAAATCATATATTATAAACAACAATTAAGTTTAATATCTTTAAAAAAACAAAAAAATCCCGCATCAGCACCATATCATCAAAACCTCATCATTTAGACAAAGTTCGACCACCTATTTCTCAAGCACCTAACATCACTCAAGTACTTTAAGCGGTATTTGGAAAATTGTTATTTTAGTTTTTACTTATTTTAATAGATTAAAATTTTTATATTTAAAAATATAATTAAATTTTTTATAATTAGATATAATATTTATTAAAGAAAAAATAAAATAATTATAAATTTAATATGTGACATTTTATTTTATTAATTATTTTAATTAATTAATTAATTTATTTTATAAATTTTAACCCAAAAAAACTAAAATTTCACTTCTTAAAAGGGCCTAAATTTCACTTGGCATTTTAAAAAGTAACAAAATCCGCTCTACAATAAAGTTACATCCGAAAAGACAAATGTCTATGTGGAATTTGACATAGTCTTTTCCATTTCAAATTTATCATATAATAAAGTGGATGTCAATTCTTTTTTTACTTTTCATTTGTTTATTGTGAGACCAGGATAAAGTAGTTAGTTACCAAATCTTGGTATTTGAATATGAAATATATAAAGTAAAAATACAATGAAATAATAAAATTGATATTGAATGAAGACTCTATTTGATTTTATTTTTATAATATATTTTCAGAAGAAAAAAATTTAAAAAGTTAAAATTTAATTTGTTGAAAAAATATAAAATATTAATTATTTTTATATAATTTTATTTTTTTAAAAATTAAAAATACATTTTAATATTTATTTTAATCAAACTAATTTCTATATGTTGAAAATCAAATCAAACAAGTCCTTAACCTTAAAAAAAAAAAAAAAATTTGAAATACCAATATGAACCCAACATGAAAAAGTATATAGAAAATATATTATATGATTTATTTTAAACATAACCCATATTTTTTATGTTTTAATTATGCAGAATTATATAATTTCACTACCAATTTTTGGAAATTTGGGTGAATATTTTGAGAAGTTAGAAATTCATTGGAGGCAAGAAGCAACGTATCATTGAGCAGTAACTTGGGAAAAACTGCAGAAATGGGTGTCCTTGTGGTTGTGGAAGTTCTTTGAGCCTGCTCTCTCTCTCTGGCTTCTTCTGGGTTGCTGCAGTGCCTTTGCTTTTCAGCTCTGTCTTCTGTCTCAACCGCAGATCTCCGACAACCTTCAGCTTCTCTTTCATGGTAAGCCAAAAACATCTTTAAAATCTTGTTCTTCTTGTTCTCTGAACTAGGAACCCCTTTTCAGTTGATGGGTATGTATCATTGGTACCAGTTTTTTTTCTTTTACTTTCAACTTTTCTGGTTTGGGTTCAATTGAAATTACAGTCTTGTTTCAATATCACAAAACAGTTTTTTTTTTTTTTTAAATTGCCCTTTTTGGTTTCCTGTTTTCTTTAAACATTCTCTGATTACTGTTCTGTTTTAGGTCTCACTTTTCAATAGGTTTACAACAAATTTCAAAAAAAAAAAATTTTTTTTGCCCCCTTTTGGTTTCTCTGTTCCAATTTTCTTTCACACTTGCCTAAATTTAGTTCATAATATTCCTAATCTTTTCTGGGACTCGACCAGAACACCTTGTATTTGTTTTCTTCGGGGTTTTTGATTTTTTGTTGTGTTTTCATATGCGTTAGTGCTTGTTTCACATTTCTTAGTCTTTCTTTGAACTGTCTCTGATTTTGAATTTCTCTACCTTGGGTCATTATTAGCAGTAGCTTGTTGATCTTTGCTCATCGAGTTAGACTAATTTACAATTCGACAGCGAAAAAAGAAGAAGAAAAGAATCCTCTGTTCTCCGACTCTGTTTCTACTTAGAGACCATTTTCATGTATATGCACTTACCCTCTATGAAATTTACAGTCCCAATCTTGCTACAAGTTGGTTTTTCTTGACAGAATTGTGATTTTCAGAAATGGAGGCGAAGGATGATGTGTACTCACCTAATGGAGTTCTTGAGGACTATTTAAGGACCGTTGAATCCGAAACAGTCTCTTCCAAAGCAAGCACATCTGAATCTGAAGCTCAACAAAACTCGAAGCCCACCTCTCGATGGGGTGGTTTTGTCCAATTATTGAAGAGTAGATCAAAAACACCCTTATGGCGAATTAGCCGTAGCCTGAGAGAAGACATCAACACGGGTTTGATTCCCCTTGTAGATACTGATTTGCCTCAGCAGAAGAATTTCACCCTCTCTGAACTCCAAACCGCTACCAACTGTTTCAGCCAAGGTTCATCCTTTACTTCAAAATTTGAATTTGAATTTAAAGTTATAAAAGCTTTCCTGATAGCCTATGGAAATTGTGCTTATGTTCCAACAACTATGCTAGGAATATAGCAGATTTTCACATAATGACACACGTATGTGAGTGAAAATCTTTTGTGCATTTACGCTGTGTTTGGTTGGGGGATTTGGGAAGAGATTTGGAAAGGGAAAGAGAAAATGTAAGTGAAATGAGAATAAAATATACCTATATTTCACCTAGTTTCATACACCTTTTCTCTTTCCATTTTCAAATCTCTCCCCAAATCCTCCAACCAAACATACCATTAGGCTTTCTCATGTTCCAATTGTATTTTGGTTTTTTTTTTTTTTGGGTGCTTCAGAGAACTTGATTGGAAAGGGTGGTTATGCTGAGGTTTACAAGGGACGTTTGCGAGATGGGCAGGTTGTGGCAATTAAGCGGCTGACACGAGGACTGCCTGATGAGAGAATAGGAGACTTCTTATGTGAGCTCGGGATTATGGCCCATGTGAACCATCCCAATACTGCTAAATTGATCGGTTATGGAGTTGAAGGAGGAATGTACCTTGTTCTACAGTTTTATCCGCGTGGAAGCTTAGCTTCTCTCCTTCATCACGGTTGGTTTGTTCTTTCCAATCCCAATTTTTCTCCAAATTTTATATGTTGCAAAGTAAAGGGATGGGGATCAAGAAAGGAAAGGCGTGAAGACCTATTTTAGGCACAAAAGGCGTCAAATATTTTAGCAGATTTTGTTTCTAATTTTATTAGTTTCTTTCTTCCCCCCCCCCCCCCCCTCCTCAATTCCTTGTGGGGATTGTGTACGGAAAATACTCATTGTTTGATTAATGTATATTGATTGAGAGAATTCAAAAATCCTAATTTTGCTTCTTCATTTCCTGGTTCTACACCAGTTAATCTTTTATAAAAATAGAAATAAAGATGACTTAGTGCACAATGCTTATGCTAAAGCAGGATCTGGGAGGGTAAGATGAATCCTAATCTAGTATGATTTTTTAAATTATTTTTGTAGGTTCAAAGGAGAGACTCAACTGGAGTATTCGGTACAAGGTAGCACTAGGAACAGCCGATGGTTTGCTATACCTTCACGAGGGTTGTCCAAGGAGAATCATTCACAGAGACATCAAGGCTGCAAATGTACTTCTTACAGAACACTTTGAGCCTCAGGTAATCTTTAAATCTTCATGTTTAAACTTTCAACAACAAAGAACATAATTGTATAGGTAGCAAATGATAATAAATTTGATCTTAACTTTGTAACCTGACCAAACAAAAACAAAAAATAATATGCATTTTGAAAGATGTTTTTGGGAGCTTTGAACCTCAAAAGGATAACTATTTTTTATTCAGATTTGTGACTTCGGGCTTGCAAAATGGCTTCCAGAGCAATGGACTCATCATACAGTATCAAAATTCGAAGGCACATTTGGGTAATTGGAAACCTAACACTTGTCATCTCTCTATCATCTGCACAAGATTTTACTTACAAATTGTCTTAATTTTTTCTCCCAATTGCAGCTATCTTGCTCCTGAGTACCTAATGCATGGCATAGTAGATGAAAAAACCGATGTTTATGCCTTTGGTGTGCTGCTCTTGGAACTTATTACTGGGCGTCGAGCTCTGGACTATTCGAAGCAGAGCCTTGTAATTTGGGTAAACCTCTGCTCTTCCCTCACCTACATTACATGGACTTTCAGTTACACTTCTTTGTTTTTTCTGTTAATAAGTAAAATTAAATCATTGTATTCTATATTCTACATTGCACTATACTAAAATTATAGTAAAATGATTGTATTATAATATGATATATGTCATGAATAAATTTTCTTTTTTCCAATTTGGACTCCACATATCCTAAAATTTGGAGTTTGATGTGTCCAACCTCTAGATATGCACATGCACAAAAGTCCATGTAACATAGCACCTCGACCCATCGGAAAAACCTCCAAATCCCCTTTTGTATAACACCTCTACTAATTGAATTGGCTGAATTGACATTGAGCATTCCAATTTACCTTTTAGGCAAAACCCTTGCTCAAGAAGAACAACATCAGGGAGCTTGTTGATCCTTCGCTTGGCGATGACTACGACTCAATACAGATGAACCTCATGGTGTTGGCTGCTTTTTTGTGCATACAACAATCTTCGATTCAACGGCCTCGAATGAGACAGGCATGTTTTGCCGACCTTACTCAGATTAAAATTATGTAGATGATGTGTTAATTCCACTTACTTACAAGTTACAAACTAAATTTAGAATAGAGACCTTGAGGCTTTGGCCCTTTTTATATTCCGGTTGACCTTGTCATTGTGAGAATAATATTAATATTGTTCTCACAGTCAGGGATGGAACTAGGAGAAGACTATGAGGGGCCATGGCCCCCCTGTTTCTGTGAAAAATATTGTTTGTCATAACACTTTAAAAATATATATATCATTTTATACATAAAATGGCCCCCTAGTATAAGAACATGCATATTTTATTATTCTCATATCTTGCCTTCTTTTTCCATTTTGCACTACAAAAAATTTCTTCATCCTATTAGAAATTGCTTCTATGGTATTTAATTTTTTTTTCTATGTATATATAATTTATATATCATATTGTACATACATGTATGTTTGTGTATTTGGTGATTTTTTTTTTCTGGCCCCTCCGGTAATAAAATCCTGGTTTCGTCCCTGCTCACAGTCATATAGTTGAATTTGTGTTCTGTTTTTTAACAGATGGAAATATAACATGTTTGTCTAAGATAGTTGAATTTATATGGCAAAAGTTGGAATTTTTCCAAGTAAATAGGTCAGTTTGATATGTGCGGTTCTGATACAACAATGCTACAGGCTCCAACTAATTCACTATGTTAAACACTGCTCGCAAAAGGTGTGGGCCCCACACGATTATATGAAGTGGGAGCCCACAATCAGAGTAAGAAGAGTTTTGTGCTTGTGATTTAGTTGGTGCCACACTTATTCTAATATGTGCGGTACTATCGGTTTTTCTACTTGTACATAAACCAATAGGGTTGTGTTTGATTTTGTGATCGGTTTACGTGTTCCTAAATTTTTTCAAACACTACATCATTTAAACTTGATTTGCGCTTGCAGATTGTGCAGCTGCTAAAGGGCAGCCAAGGCAGCCTAGAGTCTCTGCAAAAATATCAAAAGCCATCCTTCTGGAAGAGGTACTATGTACAGCTTTTCACTACAGAGGGGTACAATGGAACAAGTGACTTCAATAGTCTACATCGGCCGAAACAGCCGGCTTTGGAACCTTAAAATCCCCAATGATTTAAGAAAAACCATCATGATATCACAAGAACTGGTTTGGGAGTATTTGTCTAAACGACCCTGCCTAGGATCGATTCTCAGTTATTAAAAAAACAACAAAAAAGGGAGAGAGAGAGAATTCAGAAAGAGTTTTTTTTCTTCTTCTTTTATTAGAAAAAGAGTGATGTTTCTCAATCTCTTTACAACATCTTATGTTTATGTCATGAGAGAGAGCAACAGGGGAAGGCAAATACAGGGAAGTCATAGATTGTGAATTTTTGTACATAGTTGTAAAAATAATTTTCATAATTGCTACCCTAAAGTGGTAAAAGTATTTTTTTATTTTGCCCTATAAATATTTTAATATTTTATTTTTACTAGTGTGATATTCACAATGTTCCCATCTCCATGTCTTTATATCTCGCGGCAACAACAATTGAGTTCTCCCCTTCTTGCTTCCGCTCTTGATTTCCTCACCATTGATGTCTTTCATCAATGAAAATCTCAGTTCTTTTCTTTTGTGTGTATATTGTGTATGACATGGATGACTCCTTCAAAAATATCCAAGTTATTTAATTTTTTTTTTCAAAGTACTGCTTGGACGGACCCCCTCCCCTGAATGATCGATGTGGTAATTATATTTTTAATTCACATAATATTTTCATTAGAAATTGTTGTTGATATGAATGAAAAAAAAAATAAAAAATTTCACATTAAAAGGTATACTTTATATAGAATTCGCATTAGTCTAGTCTTTTTATTATTATTAATAGAGAAGAGAAATTGATATAATTATGTCAAAAATATGCTTTATTATATTTCTTCAAAATATCATAAGTCAATATAATTCACTTTAAATTTATGAGCACTCGGTGTATAAATTCAATTTTGAATTTTCTTTAACTAAAGATCCACATTTTAAAATATTTTGTCCCTAAGGATAAGTTCTTGGGAAATGACCATAGTACCCCGGTATATATGGTATATGAAGCAAACAAACAAATCACTCTCTTTCTCTCTCTCTCTTCCTCATCTACTAAGGTTCAAGATAGGGTTTCGCCTCCGAGCCCTTCTGCTTCGCCAACGGTGGTGGCGACAAACAAACCACTCTCTCTCTCTCCTCTCTTCTTCATCTGCTAGGGTTCGAGCTAGGGTTCCGTCGCCAAGCCCCTCTACTTTGTAGCCATCATGAACATCCTTGTACACACGAACCCTAACACCTGTGTCATCAACAGCACCATCAACGCCACCGCGAACCATCATTCTCTAACTTCAACTTCCTTGACGACGTCGTTGCTGACTTCAACCGCGGCTCCCTCGATATCTCATCTCTTCTTTAACACCGAAGCCAAAGCCCTCATGGCCATTGATTCCTTTAAATCAAACTCATCCAACAGCGGAGACCAGTCCAAGCCCAGGTCCTCTGGGCCCACTTCTCACTTCTGCAGCTTGTTTATCGGCGTCGACTTCTTGAGTGCTTAGAGTTCTCTTCTGACAATGGCGGCGAATCTGATGTGTATGTATTTCATATGGGTCCTGTTATGGTGTGCAACTTACGCCTTACACTTACGTGTTTTCTGTTTGCAGTCCTGTTTTTGTTTCCACCTTCCACTTACAAGTGGCACATGGTGTGCAACCTTGAGGGTTGCACACTTAAGAAAAGTCCATTTCATATCTTAGATCTGTCGTCGTGTATCTCAGATCTCAGAAGATAAAGAATTAGGTACTGATCTCATCATCGTCTCTCAAGAATAAACACTAAATAGAGATAGATTTTTTACAGATAGATTTGTTATTGTTATTGTTATTGTTAGATTTTTCACATATAGATTTTGTTGTTTTTGTTGGATTTTCAGTAGATAGATTTATTGTTGTTGTTCTTGTTGTTGAACAGAGAGATTTGTTGTTATTGTTGTTAGATTTTCAACAAAGATTTTGTTGTTGTTGTTGTTGTTGTTAGATTTTCAACAAATAGATATGTTATTGTTGTTGAACAAATAATAAAATATTAACATAGATAGATTTAAACAGATAAATGAAAGATTTGAGCAGATAGAGAAAAAAATTGAATAGATATATTTAAATTTGAACACAGAAAAAAATTAAACAGATGGATATAAATTTCAATAGATAACAAAAAATCAACAAATAAATTAAAAGATAAAATTAAAAATAAAATATATTTCAAAACAAACAAAAGATTTCTTATCAAATTATTTTACAAAATCTCTTTCCAATAAAAAAATATCCACTTGATAATGTCTTAAAACCTCCTTAGGTTAGATTTTTCTACAATTATCTCTAAATTTATTTATGTTTGGTGCAACATGTAGAAATGGAACACTTCTCAAGTAAATGGATTCAAACGGAAAATTAAAAAATGAATAATGGTAATTACTTAAAAAAATTCAAAAAAAAAAAATATATTAACTACATCATATAGCATCTTCTTTTTTATTATTATTATTAATATAATAAAGGAGAAATTATCCCTCGGTGAAATTTTAAAAAAAATTAGTATATATAGATGAAAAAACTTATAATTTTAATTATTAATATTAATAGAATTTATAATTATTTTTCAAGTTATACCTGATCTGAAATTATAAAAGAAAAGACAATGGTAAAGCCTCACAAGAAGAAGACTATGAGGATGCACGCATCTGAATATTTCTCCAGTTATTGGACCGTTGGCTTTGGAGATAAGCGTAGACCTCGAATTGGGCGCTGACAGGACCCTCTATGATCAGGAAGCTATTGTTTGACCTAGGTTTTTTTTTTTTTTTTTTTTTTTTTTGGGAAGGTGAGTTAAAATTTAATTTTCAATTTTTAATTCATTTTAAGTTTTATTATCACTTATTTTTTAAAAAAATTTAAAAATTAGTTTTTACCTATCTCTCCAAAACAACTCAAGCTCCGTTTGAGAAGATAGATTTGAAGTTTTTTTTTTTGATTATTTTAGTCATAAAAAACAAAATAGATTATTTTAGTCAAAAAAATAAACAGCACATTCAATTCATAATCATTACATTATATTCTTACAAAAAAAGTGAAAAAGTCAAAAAATCATTCTCAAATCAAACTTTTTAACCTAGATTAAAATAATTAAAAAAATTAAAAAGTCAAAAAATTAATCCACTTCTCAAACGAAACCTCGATCGCACAGCATATTCCTTTGGAGAAAAACAGAATATAGTAATGTTTTTGGGCAATGTATAATAATTTTTTTTTAATAAGTAGGTATGAGTACACACCAACTTATTTTAGGTATAACTTATAAAATAATTTTTTTAATTATTATAAAAAAAATAAAAAGATAATATAATATCAATAAATTAATAAATAAATAGTTTGTTTATGGTGTTGCTAAGGCCAAGTTTGGCAAGTTGAAAAAAAGTCAAAAAGTTACTCAAAAAGTTAAAAAGTTATCACTATTCACCAAAAGTTAAAAATTACGGCTGTACAACTCCAAATCCTAATTTTCTCCTATACACTAATTTATACAATTTTTTAATACATATCAATGGAACGACTAATAGGTAAAATAGTATTCTGGTGAATATCATAACCTAAAAATCGGACTTTGGTTTGAAACAATTTAATCTTAGGAGCAGAAATGACTAGACCATGACTTTTAATGGTATAAAAGAAGGCAGTAAGATGTTTCCAGTGTTCACTAATTGATTTTGAAAAAATAAGAATATCATCTATATAAACTATGGAAAAATGACTAAATGGATTGAAAATATCATTCATTATATGTTGAAATTCACTAGGAGCATTTTTTAACCCAAATGGCATGACATTCCATTCATAGTGTCCAAATGGTGTAGTGAAAGCAGTTTTATATCTATCCTTAGGATGAATTTGAATTTGCCAAAAATCACTTTTTAAATCAAATTTACTAAAAATAACAGCTTGACTAAGTCTTTTAATCAAATCTTTTTTATTAGGAATAGGATACCTAATCCATTCTAAAACAGCATTTAAAGGTTTGTAATTAATGACTAATCGAGGGACACCTCGTTCTAATTCAGCATTTTTATTAACATAAAAAGCAGGACAAGACCATGGGGATTTACTCGGACTAATTATTCTATTTTTTAACAATTCATTAATTTCTTTTTTACACATTTCAAGTAATTCATGATTCATTTGAATAGGTCTAGATTTAGTAGGAATTTGTTTTTCATTAAAATTTTTGATATATGGCAAAGTAACTACATGTTTTTTCCTATGCCAAAACGCAGTAGGTAAAGTTGAACAAACAATTGATTCAAGTTTTAATTTAAATTCATTAATCTGAGAAATAATTACGGGATCAGTTAATTGTTGATCAATTCTTTTGTAATTAATTTCTTCTTTAAGAAATTTTAAATGTCTACTTAATCGATTAATAGTGTGAGAGATAGAACAATCTTTTAATTGATTTAATTCTAACATTTCAGGTGGAGATAAGAATTTAAATGTAACAGGTTGACCGAAAACATGAGTAGTTATTCCTTCACTAGATGTAGTAAATGGATATAGTAAATAGATAAATGGTGTACCTAAAATGATTTTATTAGTCATGTTTTTTACTAAAACAAATGAGGTTTTAAAACAGACATTATTGTGACAAACATGAACTTTAGGTAATTTATATTTAATATGCATTTTACTACCATTAGCAGAGGTTAATCTTTCATGACATTTTTCATAATATTTAGTAGGGAGTAAACCTTCTTGAATGCAATTGAAATCAGCACCAGTATCAATTAATGCAACAAGTTCTAATTCAAAGTTATTAATAACAATTTTAATTTTTGAATACCACTTTTGAATATAAATTTTATTAATTAGATTTAATCTTTTATTTTCAAGATTGTTTGATTGAGATTGGTGTGATCGATTATCGAATAGAAGGTTTTCAGGATTAGTATGGTCAGAATCATGACCAGATTCATTAGGAGATTCATCATTATTATCTTGGAAATTTTCTAAATTTTTATTAGGTTTTAATATAATAATTTCGTCTTCTAAATGTTGATCTTTATTTTGTAGTTCTTTAATAGTTTGTTTAATCTGATTGATTTCTTGTTGTAAATCTTGAAGTGTAACTTCTTTTTGTTTATTCTTAAATCTTTCTAAAGTTTTAGATAGACTAATAATTGGTTTATCTTGCCTAGGTTTAGAATCAGTATTATTAATTAATAAAGATTTACGTCTATCAGTATATTTCTTCTTTAATTCTGGATCATCTAATTTACTAATTAGTTCAATAAGAGCAGATTCTTCTTGATTTTGTTTAGTAAGAACAGTAATTTGTTTAACAGGTTTACAACAAATATCATTACATCCTAATTCTATATTATTATCATAATCATTACTAGGTGAATGGTAATCAGATGAAGTATTCGGATTATCAGAAGAGGAATCACTAACAGATTGATTTAATTGAAAGATTTCAAATAATTGATTTTTTGATTCATCATTAATTTGAAGTTGATTAACTTTATCTTTTAATTTTTGTTTCTCTTTACACTTATTAGAATAATGACCTTTTTGACCACAGTTATAACATGTAATATCTTTATTAGATTTAGATTTTGGATGTGATTTTGACTTGTAATATTTCTTTTTTGGTTTAGTATAAAATTTATCATTTGATTTAGAAGGTGAATAGTTCTTTTTGTATTTATTTGAATATTTGTGTCTATGTTTACTATGTTTATGTGGTTTCCTACGAGAGGGTGCTACAGGAGGTAAACCATATTGTTCACAGAAATTTCCTAATTCATATTTAGCCTTGTGCTTATCTTTTTGAGCTTTTTGACTAAGTTTAAGATTAATACACATTCTTAATCCTTCTTTTTGAATAGTGCTAATTATATCACCATAGGTTAAATTATCATATTCAATTATTCCAGTAGGTTGACTAAGAATATCTCTAATTTTGTGAGCAAATAAATCAGGTAATCCATTAATAAATTTTTCTTTCCAAAATGATTTAGTACAGTCTTCTCTTAACATAACTCTAGAGGTAAAAACATCTTTATACCATCTAAAATCACTTAAGGTAGGACAGGTCAGGTTACTAAGTTGATCATGTATGCGAGAATATATATTAGTAGGAGTTCCTATAAAATGTCTAACTATTGTGTAGATTAATGTGTTAACACCATCAGGTACATAATAACCAATATGTTCATCAAAGATAGGGAGATCATTTGCATCTTTTTGATTAGCATGTAAGATTGATTCACGTTGTTCTGCAGTGAGATATTTTTCCCACCAAGATTTGAGCATACCGGTAAAACCAGAGGTTATTAAAGAAGCAACTTCAGGTTGAGAGTAATCAGGGTAATTAGTTAAATAACTATTAGCAACCATAGATAAATGATTTAATTTTTGCAATATTTGATCTTCACTTAAACCATCAATATTCCATTCATATAATTTTTTGGCAGAGACAGAAAATTGATTAGCAAGATTATTTTCTTCATATTGGAGATCAGGAGGAGTTGGTCTAGAATACCAATTTTTTTGTAAGAGATGTAGGATTAGGTTTAGGATAATGCAATTTGTTGAGCTGAGTAGAGGGTTGAAATTGTCGAGCTAATTGATTAATCTCATTATCAGTTGAATCAGAATCAGATTGAGTAGAAACAGGTTCTTGTTGATTTAAAACAGTAAGACCTTTGGAGGGTGAAGCTTGTTCATTGGTAGCTAATTTGGTAAATAGTTGTTCGATAGCTTTTACAGCAGATTGATCATTGGTGACTAAACTTTTGCGTTTGGAACGATCACTGGGAAGGTTTATTAAAGGTTGATCGAGAGATTGTTTAGTAGATGTGGTATTAGCAGAATAATCATCTAAATTAGTTTCTATTTTATCTAATTGTTTACCAATTGTTTTTAAACATTGATTAGTATAATTATTTTGTTCAATAATTTTTTTAATTTCAGGGTCAGTGCCAGGCAACTTAAAAGGAGAGGCTGGGACTTCAGAACCTTGGCATTCAATAATTATATTAGATAGAGGTGGATGACTAGAGGTAACAGATGTATTAGGGGAAGTTTTCCATTTATGTTTTGTGATTGTATTAATCTTTTTATAATAGTTATCCATATATTCAAAGAAAGATAATTCGAAACCATATTCTACCAGTGCCACGTTATGTTTGTATATGTTTCTTACAGTCTTGTTTTCTATTTAATCATTCTCCTTTCTTGATTAGTTATTCTATTTTCGGCCATCTTAATCTGTCAAAAATTCTATCTGTGTCTTTCCACCTAGCTAAGTCACCCACTTTCGTCCCTGTCCAGAGTAAGTCCTTAGGGTTAGGCAGTGTCGGACTTAGGGGTCTTCCGAATAGGGTATGTATGGATGCGGGTATGTGAAAAACATGATAAATTTTGACAATGTATTAAGATTCCTATAATACAGATTAAATAATCAAAAGATGAGTCGATTATTTAGAAGTAACTCGTCAGCTAGTTCTAGATCAACTACTTTGCCCTCACTACTCAATCAAGGATTAGTAATTAATGAAGAAGATGTTGAAATACAAAATGATAAAATTGATTTAAATTGGAATATACCAAAATTACCTGTTAAGGAAATTTATAAAACTACTTTTTTACAGAATACTTTTAATGTTAATCTGCATGTTAAAACCATTGAACAAATTTATGCTTTAGAAAAACCTAGGGAAACTTGTCAATTATTTGATGTTGATCTAATTAAAAGACATTTAAAAACTGGTAATAATTTTATTCATTTAGGCTTAATTCAAGTTGGTATTAAACCATTAACACAACAAGGAAAAAATGCTTATGTTTTATTATGTTTACGAGATGCTCGTTTTATTGATTATAATGATAGTTTAATGGGTATGATGGAAACTGGTCTTCATAAGGGTCCAGTACATTTTAATTGTTTTCCTGATTTTACACTCAGTTTACGTGATCCACATATTTTAAAAGCATTAACTTTAAACATTCAATTAAATGGTTCATTTACTAATATGTTAGAAAAAGTTCATAATATTGCTTTAATTTATCGTGTTTATTATAAATGTATGAAAACCAATTTAAATGTTCAAGCTTTGCATAAAAGTCCAAAAGATAAAACTCTGCTAATCCAAAGTAGTAATAATGAATCCCATATTAATGTTCCACAAATGATTGAATGGAAAAATATTACTCTCCCCGATCAATGGATTACTAATAATGAAAATTATAAACATAATCAACAACAATCTTCTATTCAAGATATCCAAGATATCCAACAATATACTGATGGTTCAGTTCACATTAAATTTAATCGAGGTCAATCCTCTAGACATAGTACTTCTAGTATACCTACTGAAATTGAAACTGAAGATGAAATATTTAATACTCCTTTATTTCGAAAAAATAGTCAACTCAATTTTGGTCACACTACAAATAGTAAACTCAAAGGAATTGATAACTCTACAACTTCTCAAATTAGTAAACCTGTTTATTCAACACACACACATTTACCTGAAGAAGATGAAGAATCTCAAAATTCTCCTACTCAAACTGATTTCGAAATTACACATCCAATCAATCCTCAATTAATGACAATCAAAAAAGAATTTACTCCTGATTTAGATAAATTACTTATTGATTTTAGATCTAAAGAAAATAGAACTAAAAGACATGCTTATCGTGCTAAATATGATTCTGCTCAACAATCCAGCATAACTAGGAAATGGTATGATTTTATGGTAGAATATGGTTTCGAATTATCTTTCTTTGAATATATGGATAACTATTATAAAAAGATTAATACAATCACAAAACATAAATGGAAAACTTCCCCTAATACATCTGTTACCTCTAGTCATCCACCTCTATCTAATATAATTATTGAATGCCAAGGTTCTGAAGTCCCAGCCTCCCCTTTTAAGTTGCCTGGCACTGACCCTGAAATTAAAAAAATTATTGAACAAAATTTATACTAATCAATGTTTAAAAACAATTGGTAAACAATTAGATAAAATAGAAACTAATTTAGATGATTATTCTGCTAATACCACATCTACTAAACAATCTCTCGATCAACCTTTAATAAACCTTCCCAGTGATCGTTCCAAACGCAAAAGTTTAGTCACCAATGATCAATCTGCTGTAAAGCTATCGAACAACTATTTACCAAATTAGCTACCAATGAACAAGCTTCACCCTCCAAAAGTCTTACTGTTTTAAATCAACAAGAACCTGTTTCTACTCAATCTGATTCTGATTCAACTGATAATGAGATTAATCAATTAGCTCGACAATTTCAACCCTCTACTCAGCTCAACAAATTGCATTATCCTAAACCTAATCCTATATCTCTTACAAAAAATTGGTATTCTAGACCAACTCCTCCTGATCTCCAATATGAAGAAAATAATCTTGCTAATCAATTTTCTGTCTCTGCCAAAAAATTATATGAATGGAATATTGATGGTTTAAGTGAAGATCAAATATTGCAAAAATTAAATCATTTATCTATGGTTGCTAATAGTTATTTAACTAATTACCCTGATTACTCTCAACCTGAAGTTGCTTCTTTAATAACCTCTGGTTTTACCGATATGCTCAAATCTTGGTGGGAAAATATCTCACTGCAGAACAACGTGAATCAATCTTACATCTAATCAAAAAGATGCAAATGATCTCCCTATCTTGATGAACATATTGGTTATTATGTACTGATGGTGTTAACACATTAATCTACACAATAGTTAGACATTTTATAGGAACTCCTACTAAATATATTCTCGCATACATGATCAACTTAGTAACCTGATCTGTCCTACCTTAAGTGATTTTAGATGGTATAAAAGTTTTTACCTCTAGAGTTATGTTAAGAGAACTGTACTAAATCATTTGGAAAGAAAAATTTATTAATGGATTACCTGATTTATTTGCTCACAAAATTAGAGATGTTTCTTAGTCAACCTACTGGAATAATTGAATATGATAATTTAACCTATGGTGATATAATTAGCACTATTCAAAAAGAAGGATTATAAAATGTGTATTGATCTTAACTTAGTCAAAAAGCTCAAAAGAAAGCACAAGGCTAAATATGAATTAGGAATTTCTGTGAACAATATGGTTTACCTCCTGTAGCACCCTCTCGTAGGAAACCACATAAACATAGTAAACATAGACACAAATATTCAAATAAATACAAAAAGAACTATTCACCTTCTAAATCAAATGATAAATTTTATACTAAACCAAAAAAAAAATATTACAAGTCAAAATCACATCCAAAATCTAAATCTAATAAAGTATTACATGTTATAACTGTAGTCAAAAAGGTCATTATTCTAATAAGTGTAAAGAGAAACAAAAATTAAAAGATAAAGTTAATCAACTTCAAATTATGATGAATCAAAAAATCAATTATTTGAAATCTTTCAATTAAATCAATCTGTTAGTGATTCCTCTTCTGATAATCCGAATACTTCATCTGATTACCATTCACCTAGTAATGATTCTGATAATAATATAGAATTAGGATGTAATGATGTTTGTTGTAAACCTGTTAAACAACATTACTGTTCTTACTAAACAAAATCAAGAAGAATCTGCTCTTATTGAACTAATTAGTAAATTAGATGATCCAGAATTAAAGAAGAAATATACTGATAGACTTAAATCTTTATTAATTAATAATACTGATTCTAAACCTAGGCAAGATAAACCAATTATTAGTCTATCTAAAACTTTAGAAAGATTTAAGAATAAACAAAGAAGTTACACTTCAAGATTTACAACAGAAATCAATCAGATTAAACAAACTATTAAAGAACTACAAAATAAAGATCAACATTTAGAAGACGAAATTATTACATTAAAACCTAATAAAAATTTAGAAAATTTCCAAGATAATAATGATGAATCTCCTAATGAATCTGGTCATGATTCTGACCATACTAATCCTGAAAACCTCTATTCGATAATCGATCACACCAATCTCAATCAAACAATCTTGAAAATAAAAGATTAAATCTAATTAATAAATTTATATTCAAAAATTAAAATTGTTATTAATAACTTTGAATTAGAAACTTGTTGCATTAATTGATACTGGTGCTGATTTAAATTGCATTCAAGAAGGTTTACTCCTACTAAATATTATGAAAAATGTCATGAAAGATTAACCTCTGCTAATGGTAGTAAAATGCATATTAAATATAAATTACCTAAAGTTCATGTTTGTCACAATAATGTCTGTTTTAAAACCTCATTTGTTTTAGTAAAAAACATGACTGATAAAATCATTTTAGGTACACCATTTATCTATTTACTATATCCATTTACTACATCTAGTGAAGGAATAACTACTCATGTTTTCGGTCAACCTGTTACATTTAAATTCTTATCTCCACCTGAAATGTTAGAATTAAATCAATTAAAAGATTGTTCTATCTCTCACACTATTAATCGATTAAGTAGACATTTAAAATTTCTTAAAGAAGAAATTAATTACAAAAGAATTGATCAACAATTAACTGATCCCGTAATTATTTCTCAGATTAATGAATTTAAATTAAAACTTGAATCAACTGTTTGTTCAACTTTACCTACTGCTGTAGACACCCCATTTTTGACCGACCTTAAGACTTAGACGTCACCGATTGAGCGCTCGGTGATGTCGCATATCGTGCTCGTTCAGAAGCCCCAGAGTCGCGGCCGTGCGCCCTGCCTCCGGACTTCCGAACTCTCTTCTTCCTTGTCTCGGTTTGCGAACCAGACTCGGTTTTCTCTTTTTCTTTCCTGAGGGAAGGGAGTAGTCCTGTAGACTATCTCTCGGTGGCCGTGAGCTACTTTTCGTGGCCGTAGGCCATTTTGCCCATTTCGGAGCCCGGTTCCCGATTTTCGGGACCGTCAGGCCGTGTGCCTCGGTTCGGGACGCCCAACCATCTCCGATTTCTCCGGTTTTTGGCAAGTGCCTCTATTTTATCATACTGAGGAACACTGGGGCCCCTGATGCCCACTTCGTGGCCGTATGCCACTTTCGGTGCTTATAGCCGGTTTTCGGGCCCCGAACCTCGCGGTTTGGCCCCCGAGCATTCGTTTCGCATCGGTTTTCTCCGATTTTTGGCAGGAACCTCTGTTTTGTCATTCTGAGGAACACTGGGGCCTCAGATGCCCACTTCGTGGCCGGACGCCACTTTTTCTTTAGAGCAAAATATCTAGATATTTTGAAAGATATTTTGAAAGATATTTAGAGCAAAATATCTAGATATTTTTCCCACCTTTTTGCCCTCCCTTTTCACCCCTTTTCTTGGCCATAAAAACCAGCAGCCACCAGCTGGTTTAAAGAGAGAAAAAAATCCTTTGAGCCTTGCATATACATCTCCTCCATTCCTCTCTTCCAAAAAGCTTCAAACATCCAAGTCTTGGCACCATTTGTTCATCAACACCTAGCATCACCATCACCAACTCCATTCCAGCAGCAAGGAGGGGTTCTTGAGAAGCTTAGAAGCAACTTTCATCAAGCAAAGAGCAACCAAAGTCTTGATCTTCAAGGGTAAGTACACTTCACCCTCTTTTGAGCTCATTTTTGCTTCAAATCTTAAGCCTATTTGCTTATTGTGTTGAGCTCCGACCCCTACTGAAAGTGGTCCTCTTTTGAGCTCATTTTCATCTTTGTTTAAGGGCTCAATCCTGTTTGAGCCCTCTATGGTGCACTTGCTTCAATAGCATCTTGTATGCCTTTATTTTGCATTGAATATTTGGCTTATGAGTGATCTGATTTCGAGCATGAGGTAAACTGTGAGTGGGCTCATTTTGAGCCCCTCTTCAACATTGAAGAATGGCTCAACCCTGTTTGTCCTCTCTATCATGCACTTGCTTTGTAATTACTTCAAATTACCGTAAAATTGCATGATTTCTTTGGCCTGTTTATGATCTGATTTTGAGCATGCCATTAACTGAAATTGAGTTTATTTTAGGTCCCTCTACAATATTGTAGAAGGGATCAAATTGGTTTGAGGCCTCCATGTTGTACCTCTCTTTATACCTCTCTTTGGCCCCATCTTGAATGCCTTTTTGAGCTTACTTAGCTCCTGTTTTGAGCCATCATCAGTACTGAAAATATCCTTATTTTGGCCTTCTTGTCAAGTTTTGTTAAGGGTCTAAAGTTGTTTGATGCATGATTTTGGTACTTCATGTTGTACCCCCTTATTTTTCGTAAAATTGCATGCTTTGTTAGGCTTGCTTAGTTGCTGATTTGAGCCTTCATCAGGCTTATAAAGTGTCTTGAAATGACCCACTCTTCATGTTTTATTAAGGGTCCAAAGTTGTTTGATCATTGCTTATGGTACCTCATGTTGTAGCCCTTTATTGGCTCATTTTTGCACACTATATTAAGCATATCTACATACTGAATTGGAGGATCTCATCTACTGTAAATGTGCATATTTTTGGTCACTCTTTAATTTTGTAGAACTGATTTTTCTGGTTTGAGCATTGTATACACTACTTGCTTTGTAATTCCCCTCTTTTTCCCCATTTTTGCATGCTAAGTTTGCCATACTTGTAGTTGTTGTTTAGCCTTGCTTTGTACTGAAAAAATGCCATATTTGGGGCTGCCTTGCTACTGTTTTTGCTTTCATGTATCAATTTTGCATGTTTAGCATAGCCGTAGGCCATTTCGGGTATTTAGAATCACATTTCGGGATGATTTCATGCATTGATTGTCATTTCGTATCATTTCGGGGCTGTTTTCCCCTTTATTTAGCTGCTGAAATTTGCACTCTCCATATGCCATTCGCCACATTTTATTTGTATGTCATTTGCATTCCGTATGCCATCGCCTCGGTTTGCGTGCCCGTGGGCGCGCATGTCGAGGCACTTCATTTTCGTCCAATGGCATCTTATGTGAGTGCGGCTGAGGCCCTCTCATGTTAGTGTAAGCCCAATTTGCATTTTCATGCCATTTCATACTTTAATGCATTGCCTCGGTTTGCGTGCCCGTGGGCACGCATTTCGAGGCACCTCTGTTTTATCCGACGGCATCTGATGTGAGTGTGGCTGAGGTCCACTCATGTTAGTATAAGCCCAATTTGCATTTCCGTCTCATTTTATCATTGCTCGGTATGCGCGCCTGTGGGCACGCATTTCGAGGCACTTCATTCTTATCCGACGGCCTCCTATGTGAGTGAGCTGAGGCTCTCCCATGTTGGTGTAAGCCCATCGTGGCATTCCGTATGCCATTTCATTCCATTTTATCATCGCCTCGATGTGCGTGCCTGTGGGCACACATTTCGAGGCACTTCGGTTTTATCCGATTTCCATTTTATCATCGCCTCGATGTGCGCGCCTGTGGGCACACATTTCGAGGCACTTCGGTTTTATCCGATTTCCACTTCATATCATCGCCTCGGTGTGCGTGCCTGTGGGCACACATTTCGAGGCACTTCGGTTTTATCCGACTTCCACTTCACATCATTGCCTCGGTATGAGCGCCTGCGGGCACACATTTCGAGGCATTTCGATTTTATCCGATTTGCATTTCACATCATCGCCTCGGTTTGCGTGCCCGCGTGCACGCTTTTCGAGGTGTCTCATTTTCATCTCATTTTCATCTCATAGTGCATAGCAGGTTGTATCTTAGATCGCATTCATGTATTTTCTCGGTTCGCGTGCCCGTGTACACGCATTTCGAGACGTCTCATTTTCATAACATTGAGCTTGCTAGACTGTATCTTAGCTGCATTTCATGCACATCATGCATATTGCATCGTGTTCGGGATAGGAGTTAGCCTGGGCACGGGAAACGAGGCACGTTTCGTACTCCGAGTGACGGAACGGGTCTCAATTCTCCAGTCACCGACACTCCGGATAACCCATGATGGAGTTAGGTTTTGTCGTAGCATTCATCTGCATTGCACCCTATATTGAGTTGTGCAATCCGATTCCTCGGCCATCATGCATCGAATGCGTGATTGGTGGCACGAGGATCGAGGCATGCATATATTTGTGAAATACATTGCTATGCCCTTTTCCTGCTCTCTTTGCAGCAAATGAGGAATCAACAACTTTTCGGAGTCTGGCGCGTATTTCGAGAAACATTGCAAACAGAGGCTAAATTGGGCATCCCTGGATTTCCTGCGCAACGCAGCCAACATACATATTCATCATTCATCAGAAGCGAGGCAGCCCCCCCTGGCTTGCATGCCAGTTTAAAGCTTTCTTAGTTTAATGTTAATTAATTAGGAATTTGTTTATTTCGGACTGTACTATTCTTTTATTATTTCGGACTGTATATTATTCGACCCTCTGCGCGAGGCATAATTGTAATAAGTGTGGGTGAGTGTGATGTATGTCTTCCAACCCCCCATTTCTTCTCCCCTTTTATTTACACCCGCTTACGATGGTTAGATATAGGGCATATTTCAATTAGCATACAGTATGACAGCATGTTTGCATCATTCATCTGTTTTGCACGCACCGGCTCGGCGCATCATACAAAACTGCATTTGTATTTCATTCCGAATTGAATACGTGTTAGTTGTAGCATTTCATATGCCATATTTAGAACAGCCGAGCCGCTATAGTTTGCATCTTTGCATGTGTTGCATTAGGCATTCTGTATAATTAGGATCATGCATGATTTCCAATAAGTTTCTGTTTTGGCTTGGAGTACTCGGTAAGTTTTATGCTTTAGCATCCTTGCATGCGTGTGATGCTGCCATGATAGCATGCTTACCATGAGGCTACGTGCTTATGTGATATAATTGCCTTGAATGCCTGTGGGTGGAGGTTGAGTTACTTGAATTGGGACAATTCGTCAAATGTTTGTTTTAAGCCCACTAGATAGTGGCAAATCATGTTTTCTAAGCCCACCTGAGGGTGGCAAATCCACGTCTTAGCCTACTTGCGAGTAGCACCATCAAACCATTTTCAAACAAACAAACATGAAATGTTTTGTTCCAATTCAGGCGACTCAGTCTATACTTGTTTGCTGCGAGCATCACATAGTAAACCTAGGCTAATAACCGAATAAGAGCATACAATGTTTTTCAAAATCAGATATCATGGTTAGTAGAGGCCGGTCTTTGACCGAGCGAGCGGGGTGCTCACGAAGTGACCTTCCCCAATCGTACCCAAGTTCCCGAGCCGAGGCAACTTTGGTGATGACGGACACGTGGCCTTTGGCACCGAGTCAGGGTTTCCTAAATTTCCCCATTTTAAAATATTTAGGTGGCGACTCTATTATCTGGCAAAGCAGTCCATGTTTGGCACTTCTTTCAAAATCAGTTTTTCAAAACGATTTGCCGGATTTGGACTCTTTGGTTCAGGATTAAGAACTGTGACATTTGAGTCCTTGAATTGTAGTGACCCCAATATGAACAGAACGGGACTTAACACCTCCCGGGGCGGTTCGGGACGTCTACAACTGCGTTTTGGCATAGGAAAAACATGTAGTTACTTTGCCATATATCAAAAATTTTAATGAAAAACAAAATTCCTACTAAATCTAGACCTATTCAAATGAATCATGAATTACTTGAAATGTGTAAAAAAGAAATTAATGATTGTTAAAAAATAGAATAATTAGTCCGAGTAAATCCCCATGGTCTTGTCCTGCTTTTTATGTTAATGAAAATGCTGAATTAGAACGAGGTGTCCCTCGATTAGTCATTAATTACAAACCTTTAAATGCTGTTTTAGAATGGATTAGGTATCCTATTCCTAATAAAAAGATTTGATTAAAAGACTTAGTCAAGCTGTTATTTTTAGTAAATTTGATTTAAAAAGTGATTTTTGGCAAATTCAAATTCATCCTAAGGATAGATATAAAACTAACTGCTTTCACTACACCATTTGGACACTATGAATGGAATGTCATGCCATTTGGGTTAAAAAAGCTCATAGTGAATTTCAACATATAATGAATGATATTTTCAATCCATTTAGTCATTTTTCCATAGTTTATATAGATGATATTCTTATTTTTTTCAAAATCAATTAGTGAACACTGGAACATCTTACTGCCTTCTTTTATACCATTAAAATCATGGTCTAGTCATTTCTGCTCCTAAGATTAAATTGTTTCAAACCAAAGTCCGATTTTTAGGTTATGATATTCACCAAATACTATTTTACCTATTAGTCGTTCCATTGAATTTGCGTCTAAATTTCCTGATGAAATCTTAGATAAAACTCAACTACAACGTTTTTTAGGATCACTGAATTATATTGCTGAATTTTACAAAGACCTTAGGAAAACTTGTCAACCTCTGTTTGATCGGTTAAAAGACAATCCTCCTCCTTGGTCTTCTACTCATACTGCTATTGTTAAACAGGTTAAACAATATGTCAAGTCTCTTCCTTGTCTTGGTATTCCTACTGAAAATTCATTCAAAATTATTCAAACTGATGCCTCTGATGTTGGTTATGGTGGCATTCTCCTTCAGAAAGTCACTCCTCAATCATCTGAACAAATTGTTCGTTATCACTCTGGTGTCTGGAATAAAGCACAATTAAATTATAGTACTATTAAAAAAGAAATTTTATCTACTGTTTTATGTATTAGTAAATTTCAAGATGATATTTTAAATCAAAAATTTTTACTTCGTGTTGATTGCAAATCTGCTAAATATGTTTTAGAAAAAGATGTTCAAAATCTTGCTAGTAAGCAAATTTTTGCCCGTTGGCAATCTATTTTAAGTATTTTCGATTTTATTGAATATATACCTGGTTGTCAAAAATTCCATTCCCGATTTCCTTACCCGAGAATTTTTACAAGGGGGATAGGGATGGCCACTCCATTTATTGCTTACCATAAAACCCAAATTACCCATTACCGTGATTGATTCACCAAACTGCTTATCGCATTGCCCGGATAAAATTAGCAAAAAAAAACTACTAAACGTGCTCAATACATTCAGTACCACCAAATCCAAGCCCGTCGCCATTTACTTGCTGATTATTACAACTGTTTGGATTTTCATCAGACTTATTTAGATCTCCTTAGTGGTTGCTAATCTTTATTGCTAACCTTTGTTTCTTTTTAAACAGATGTCTCGCCCAAGCCCCCTTCTAAAGCCTTGGTTCCAACTAGTCAGCCTTTTATCCCTCCTTTGGAGTTAGTCACCCAATACCATCCTATTGAAATGATTAACCGTTACCAAGTTCTTGGTAATACTCCTCGACCCAGTTTCACATCTGCTTTGGCCTATGATCCTTTTGCTTCATCTAGCCAAGCAGTTACTCCATACCCTCCTAATCCTATTAAAACTGCTCGATCTGATTATGTTGACTCAACACTACTAATCTCTTTTTCAAAGAACCTAGTCACCCAAAGAGTCAATCTGTTAATGATCTGGTTAAAACTTATTTCCCTCCTGGATGGCATTTTGTTCCTCTCCATCCAGAGAAAACAATTACCTTCTATAAAGACATCCTGTTCAACCATCAATCAATTGTGATTAAACCCATTTATGATCGTACTTACACTAGTAAAGTGGTTTACCATTCACTTTATATTCACAATATTGTTTCCTTAGTTGAATGGGGTTCTCCTTATCAACTTCGAGATTTACCTAATCACTCCCTTCAGTATAATTATTATGATTATATTGATGCCTGGTTCAAAGTCCTCCTATATCAAAATGAAACATTTAGTCACTCTTGGTTTCTTCAATTTGATCAAAAGTTTAAGTCAGAATTACCTACTTGGTTTCTGAGATGGTGGACACATTATGGTGCCATTCCAGACATCTTCCCATCAGTAATTTTGGATCAAGTCAATTACTTTTCCACTGTTTTCTCATTCACTCCACAGCAAAGAGAATTCCCTCAATTGCTTATTTTTATATCCAATATAGATCCTTGGATATTCAAATGGCAATATGGTATTTCTGGTAAAGTGATTCAGCGGCTACATAAGGTTAAATGGTGGGATAACTTCAAGATTCAACGAATTGTTGATATTGTTCAAACTGAGTTCCCGATTAACATTCATGCTCCTACACCTGCCATGGTTAAAGCTCATCAATCCCAACTGCTCCAGTCACTCAAGGAAGCCAACTTCCTCCAGTCAATCTTGGAAGCCCATCATCCAGTTCTTCCAAGCCCAAGTCATCCAAATCAAAGATTAAATCCAAGTCAGCAAAGCCCAGTTCTGACCAGCCCAAGTCAAAGGATAAATCCAAATCAAAGGTTAAGCCCAAGTCCAAGTCATCCAAAGATGAACTCCTCCAAATGGCTCGTTTACTCATGGCCCAAGCCAAATCAGACTCGGATAACAGCAGTTCAGAAGGTGGTTTCAGACGGTTCAAACTCTTCTGAAGGTTCAACTACTCAAAATCCATATGGACCAAGTTCCAGATGTTCAGGACCCATATGCTTAATTCAGTCATTGGATTCTATATAGCTATAATTATCAGCTTCAATCAATACTCGTCTTTTGAGAAAAGCTGCTGATATATATTTCTATATTTGATTCCCTCAGTCACATGCCTCCAAGCAATGAATAGTAAAAAAGTCAACTTTACTGTTCACTATTCATCAAAAAGTCAACATTACTATTCACCATTCATCATGATTCATTCCACCGACAAATTCAGCACAGTAAAAGCTTTAATAATTCACCGAAAGCAGCAGACAACTCCCATGTGCTTCTGATGCTCCTTTCAAGTCCAGACTATTCACTCACAAGGCTCACAGCAATCACTCACAAGGCTAACAGTGGTGGTCTCTTTGATTATAAAAGGGCCTCTTCAGTCAAGAATAAGGCAGAGTTAGAAAAAATTGAGAGCATCCCTTCCTCAAGAGAAAAACTGTAACAACCCTCACTTTGACTTAGTCATACTTGCATACATTCATGTATGATCTTGCCTTGTTATGATATTTTGGAAGCTTGTTTTGTCTTGTTTGTTTGAAGTATTGCTTGCATGATTTTTACTTTGCTTGGTGTGAGCCGAGGTTGTCTTGAGCATTAGTGCACCTTTGAACCTTTGTACTTAGATTTATTCTTGGAACACTTGTTTGACCTCAATCTTCACCCGGGCATGTTTGCCGAGATGTCACTATCTGGGCCGAGGTGCTCGAAACCAAGGCCGAGGAGTGTACCATCTAGGCCGAGATGTTTTGTACTTGTGATCTTTGTCCTTGGGCAGGTATGACCCAGACCGAGGTGTGGCACACCCAGGCCAAGGTGTAGCACAGCTTAGTCAAGTGTCGTCCTCCCTAGCCGATGTGTTTGATACCCTATTGCCGAGTTCGTCTTTAGCCGATGTCTTTGCTTGCCGTGTGTCTGCCAGTTAGCTTGTTGTATACGCTTTGTCAGAGACTTGTCTTATCAGTCAGTCACCTTTTGAACTGAACCAACCCGACAGTGCCACGTGGCCGAGCTGTGTGTTAAGACAGCCGGCAGACCTAGAACCAAATCATTTTGTCTCAAATCTTGGTCTTTAGAGAGAGAAGCTCTAGAGGAAGAAGGAGGGAGTTTTAGAGTGAGAGAGTAGAGTTCCGAGCTTGATCTTGGAAGATCGAACCGTTATTTGAGTTTTGAGGTTAGATTCTTGCTCTACTCTAGTTAATCTTGTTGGCTGTCAAGCTGCATTGCATGATTGATTTTGTTTTGCACGCCATGCATTGGTTTAAAGTTGGTTTTTGAAACGAAAATGGTGTTCTCGAGTTTTTGAAGAAAAAGTCTCGTTTTAATCTGAAAGTTTGGAACAAGAACCATGTTTTTGTGTTTGTTCTTGCATGATCTTCTTGAATGGGTACCCAGGTCCATGTTTTTGAACTCATGGCACGAAATCTCAGTTTTTGGAATAAATGAGTTATGTTTTAGCATGCATGTTCTTGATGTCTTGATCTCTTGTTCTTCATGTCTTAAAGGGAAACCCAGGTTTTCCCGACTTTGCTTTTGAATGTGGCCTTCGGACCACACCTCGGCAAAGGCCTGGTTGGTACCCAGATGTTTCTTGAGACGAAAAGACAGCGTCTAAACCCCAGCATGTTTTGCTTTGTCTTGATTGGATCTGGCGAGAATGCCGAGATCATTGCATGCATGTAAAGCTTGTTTTGAGAATGTATTTGCCATGTGATTGTAGGACCTTGATCTTTGCCTTGAGCCTACACCCGAGAAGAACTATGTGAGTGGTATTTCTAATAAAGCTATGTTATACCGTTTTGATAAATCTTGCTTTGCTTTGTTTTGATGAAAGTATTTGTTAAGCATGAATGTTAGCTCTATTTTGATGTATCAAGTATAAGCTTTGTTTTGATGTCATCTTTGAAAAGTCCCTTGTGCTGGAGGACTCTAAACTTTCGCAGTACTAAGTATGAAAGTCCCTTGTGCTGGAGGACTCTAAACTTTCGCAACACTAAGTATAAAAGGATACGGTCCTTTCTTGGAAAGTATAGTGTTAAACGGGCTACGGGCCTAAGTAACACAAGACCATCGTGTTAAAAAGAGCTACGGGCTTAAGTAACACAAGTCCCTTGTGCTGGAGGACTATAAACTTTCGCAGTACCTACTAATCGATTACGGATCGTACAGTCCTTGTTTTGCCACTGACGGTTTACCGCGTGGATTTGTTTGTTCGGAAAGCTTGATTGTTTTGCCGATGTTAGTAAGCATCCCTTGAGACTTGTAAGATTTGATAGATGAATACGGTTCATCTCTTGATTTGATAAAGTTTTGACGTGTTTTGCTTTGAAGGAACTCGGCTAATATTCGTATGGTTTTGACATGTTTTGTTTTGAAAGGACTTCGGCTATATTCATGCAAAACCTTTATTATTTGTACCATTCACTGAGTATCCAAGCTCACCCTCTCTATATATATGTAGGTGATGAGCAGGACGGCGGCGACGCCTAGATGTGTTTTGCACAGCTTGTTTTGGGTTCATGACTATGTCGGCCTCATTTTGTATTTACGTCGGCTTTGTTTTGTATTCATGTCGGCAACGTTGTAATTACGTCGGCAAATCTTGAAAATCATGCTTCTTGACTTGTATTTTGTATATGTCGGCTCGAGAAGCCTTTTGATCAAGATGTAACTTGTATTTTTGTTATTTCGAACTGGTTGTAAAGCTATACTTGTATGACATTTCATTGATTTATGCACGGCTCTTATGGACCACTTGTATTTTGATTTATTGCTTCCGCATTGTGAGCCCCATATGTATATTATACTCTGATTGTGTGTGATCTTGTAAGTTGGCCTTCGGTAATCACGGATTACTGGCCATCACGGCACCATCCTACTAGGGGCGGGTTGGGGTCGTGACAGAATGGTATCAGAGCACAAGTTCCTCGTAGTACGTTGTTCACACACTTCGAGTCCTAAAGAGCATAGGATTTCCCTTAGACTTGATGTTAGGATTGCATCATATTGCTTGCTACTTGACAAGGTGTGCATCATCTCGGCATCAGCATTTGTTACATCGGCATGATCATGTTCACTTGCATACACGTTTATTTGTTCGTTTGGTTCTGAAAGTCACACTTTGCATACTCATAGCATCATGAGGAGAGGTAGACCTCCAATTGGCAGAGATCAGCCTGAAGACAGGATGGACAGACTGGAAAGGGTAGTTGAAGGTTTGGCCCGTGAGCTGAGGCAAACCAGACAGCAGTATACTAGTGCTACGTCGACTCAGGCCGAGCAGACCAACGGCCGAAATGTAGTTCCGCCTCCACCTCCCCCAGTGCCGCAAGTTCCACCGCAGCCAGCCTTATATGGGGATGGCACGATAGCTTTGATCAGAGAGTTCAAGAAGATGAAGCCACCGAGATTCAAGGGGGCATAGAGCCGATGAAAGCCGAAGCTGGGTTCTAGAGATGGAAAATTGTTCGAGATCTTTCCCAGCACCGATGCTCAGAAAGTAGCACTGGCAACATTCACACTAGATGACGACGCTCGCAGATGGTGGATGATGGTTCGAGAAAGCAATCCGGACTTGACCTGGACCCGATTCTTGGAGTTTATTACAACAAACATTTTCCCCTTAGTGTCCGAAACCGCAAGGCTACAGATTTCAGACCTTGACGCAAGGCAGCAAGACAGTGGCGGAATACGACCGCGCTTTTACAGAGTTGGCGAGGTATGCACCTCACATGGTCAATGACGAGTACATGAAGGCTAGGAAGTTTGAGAGTGGGCTCAGTGGACCGATACAAGACCGGGTTAACTTGCACAATATGCCAACGTACGCCGGAGTATTGGATAAAGCCATCCTGGCTGAGGCTAACTTGAACAGATACCAGAATTCAGGAGAGAACAGAGGAAAAGGCAGAATTTTGACAATCGCCGAACACAGTTTACCACCAAGAAGAAAGCGAATGTGCAGCTCGGCCGCCTACCAAGACAGGAGAGTGGTGCGAAGCCGACGTGTTCGAGTTGTGGGAAGTCGCATTTCGGAGTTTGTCGTCGGGCGTCTGGAGCTTGTTATGAATGTGGTGAAATGGGACACTATGTGAGAGATTGTCCTAAGGCAAAGACCGCCGATGATAAGAAGGATGGGGACCCTCGGGTTCCGTTCAGAAGGGCAACGTTGGAAAAGGGCAGATGAGGCAGGGCAGAGTTTTTGCATTGGTACCAGGAGACACTCAGAATGCTGAGACAGTGGTGTCAGGTATACTTCCAATTTGCTCTCATGATGCATACGTATTGATTGATTCGGGCTCTACACATTCATTCGTATCTGCTAAGTTTGCCGAGAAGATTAATAGAGAACTAGAACCCCTTGATTATATATTATCTGTGTCTGCTCCATCTGGGAGATCTATGATTGTTGCATCCGTTTATAGAGCATGCATTGTTAAGATTGAGAATATTGAATTGTTAGTAGATTTGATGCCCTTGGACATAACTCTTTTGATGTCATACTGGGAATGGATTGGTTAGTCGCAATCATGCATCTATTAATTGTGCTTCGAAGAGTGTCACACTGAAACCCCCAAACCTAGCCGAGGTTACATTCCAGGGTAAAGGGGTAGTGCCCCCACCTTATTTGATTTCGTCTTAGAGCCTATAAGTTAATTCGGAAGGATGTCAAGGTTTTTGTGTAGCATACTGAACGATCAGGAGGAAAATACTAGTTTAGCCGACATTCCAGTTGTCAGTGAATTTGCCGACGTCTTTCCAAACGATTTGCCTGGCCACTTGATTGATAGAGGAATAGAGTTTACTGTTGATATCATGTCGGGAACACAGCCGATCTCCAAAACACCCTATAGAATGGCCCCAGCTGAACTTAGAGAATTGAAACTGCAACTACAAGAACTGTTGGATAAGGGGTTTATTAGGCCGAGCACTTCGCCATGGGGAGCACCCGTTTTATTTGTTAAGAAAAAGGACGGCACACTTCGTCTTTGCATCGACTACAGAGAACTTAATAAGGTCACCATTAAAAACAAGTACCCATTACCTAGGATAGACGATTTGTTTGATCAGTTGCAAGGAGCTCGAGTCTTTTCCAAAATTGATCTCAGGTCGGGTTACCATCAGCTTAAGGTTAAAGCCGAGGATGTTGAGAAGACCGCCTTCCGGACGAGATATGGCCACTATGAATTTTTAGTGATGCCTTTTGGAGTGACCAATGCCCCTGCTGCATTCATGGATTTAATGAACAGAGTCTTCAAACCATATTTAGATGAGTTTGTAGTTGTCTTCATTGACGATATATTGATCTATTCAAGAGTAAAGCTGAGCATGAGAATCATTTGAGACTTGCCTTACAGATTTTGAGAGACCGGAAATTGTATGCTAAATTTAACAAGTGTGAGTTTTGGCTTTCTACTATTTCATTCTTGGGTCATGTGATTAATGAAGAGGGTATTTCAGTTGATCCTAGTAAAATTGAAGCTGTTGTGAATTGGCCGAGGCCGACTAATGTGTCCGAGGTTCGGAGTTTTCTGGGTTTGGCAGGTTATTACAGGAAGTTCGTGAAGGATTTCTCAAGGATTGCAATTCCGTTGACGCAATTGACCAAAAAGGGAACAGCGTTTGAATGGACCGAAGATCGGGAATCAGCCTTCCAGGAGTTGAAGACGAGGTTAGTCACAGCGCCAGTTCTTGTACTTCCATCAGGTAATGAAGAGTTTCACATCTATAGTGATGCATCGCATAAGGGTTTGGGTTGTGTATTAATGCAAGAGGGCAAAGTCATAGCGTATGCATCTCGTCAGTTGAAGCCACATGAAAAGAACTATCCTACCCATGATTTGGAACTAGCAGCCGTAGTATTTGCTTTGAAGATTTGGCGTCACTACTTGTATGGAGCCTCTTGTCAGATTTTTACAGATCATAAGAGTTTAAAATACCTATTCACTCAGAAAGAATTGAATATGAGGCAGAGAAGATGGCTCGAGTTGTTGAAGGATTATGATATGCAAATCCAATATCACCCCGGTAAAGCTAACACCGTGGCCGACGCTTTGAGCAGAAAGGTAACTGGAAGTTTGGCATGTCTGACCGTGATTTCAGCAGAACCGACTATTGTTGAGGAAGTAAAGGCAAGACAGATGGAGGATGAATTCTTCAAGAAGGTAGCCGATGAGATATTACTAAGCCGAGACCAGGGTACACCATTGAAAACCAAGTGCTCAAGTTTGAAGGAAGGTTATGTGTGGCCGACATCCCAGAGTTGAAGAAGAAATTTTGCAGGAAGCTCATAGTTCTAAGTTTGCCATTCATCCAGGGAACACTAAGATGTATCAAGACGTGAAGCAGACATTTTGGTGGCCGAATATGAAAGGAGAAATAGCAGAATTCGTATCTCAGTGTTTGCATTGTCAACAAGTGAAAGCAGAGCATCAAAGGCCAGCAGGACTTCTCCAACCTTTGCCGATTCCGGAGTGGAAATGGGAACACATCTCCATGGATTTTGTGATTGGTTTGCCGAAGACACAGAAAGGTATGGATTCGATTTGGGTTGTTGTTGACAGATTGACTAAGTCAGCACACTTCTTACCTGTTAAGACTACTTTCAACGCCGATCAACTTGCCTCATTGTATGTGAACGAGATCATTAGACTTCATGGAGTGCCGATGTCAATTGTGTCAGACCGAGATCCGAAGTTTGTATCCAGATTTTGGCAGAGTCTACAGAGGGCTTTTGGAGCCGAACTGAAGTTTAGTACAGCTTTTCACCCACAGACGGATGGGCAAACAGAGAGGACTATTCAGACACTTGAAGATATGCTTAGGCTATGTGTTTTGGACTTCCAAGGAAGTTGGGGAGTGCATTTACCCTTAGTGGAATTCGCTTACAACAACAGTTATCAAGCTAGCATTGGTATGGCGCCGTATGAGGCTTTGTACGGAAGAAAGTGTAGGTCGCCGATATGTTGGACCGAAGTTGGAGACAGAGCTCTGCTTGGTCCCGAATTGATTCAAGTAACAACAGAGAAGATTAAACTTATTCAACAGAGGATTAAGACTGCCCAGAGCCGACAAAAGAGCTACGCCGACCAGAGAAGAATGAGTTAGAATTCGAAGTTGGGATCACGTATTCCTGAAAGTTTCGCCAATGAAAGGAGTTTCCAGATTTGGGAAGAAAGGTAAGTTAGCACCTCGTTATATTGGGCCATTTGAAATTCTTGACAAGGTTAACCCGTTGCCTACAGACTTGCTTTGCCACCCGAGTTAAGCCTAGTCCACAATGTGTTTCATGTGTCGATGTTAAGAAAGTATATTCGGGATCCATTACATGTGATTGACCATTCTGGGATTGAAGTTAATGAGAATTTAGGCTATGATGAGAAGCCAATGTGTATTATCGATAGACAAGTCAAGCAGTTGAGAAACAAGTCGATACCATGGTGAAAGTCGAATGGAAAGAGCATTACGGCAAGGATGCCACATGGGAAATGGAAGAAGAAATGAGAACTCGACATCCAGAATTATTCTTGGAACAAGGTACCTTAAGTTTGGGGACCAAACTTCTTTAAGGAGGGTAGGATGTAACAACCCTCATTTGACTTAGTCATACTTGCATACATTCATGTATGATCTTGCCTTGTTATGATATTTTGGAAGTCTTGTTTGTCTTGTTTTGTTTGAAGTATTGCTTGCATGATTTTGTACTTTGCTTGGTGTGCCGAGGTTGTCTTGAGCATTAGTGCACCTTTGAACCTTTGTACTTAGATTTATTCTTGGAACCACTTGTTTGACCTCATCTTCACCCGGGCATGTTTGCCGAGATGTCACTATCTGGGCCGAGGTGCTCGAAACCAAGGCCGAGGAGTGTACATCTAGGCCGAGATGTTTTGTACTTGTGATCTTTGTCCTTGGGCAGGTATGACCCAGACCGAGGTGTGGCACACCCAGGCCAAGGTGTAGCACAGCTTAGTCAAGTGTCGTCCTCCCTAGCCGATGTGTTTGATACCCTATTGCCGAGCTTCGTCTTTAGCCGATGTCTTTGCTTGCCGTGTGTCTGCCTTTGCTTTTGTATACGCTTTGTCAGAGACTTGTCTTATCAATCAGTCACCTTTTGAACTGAACCAACCCGGCAGTGCCACGTGGCCGAGCTGTGTGTTAAGACAGCCGGCAGACCTAGAACCAAATCATTTTGTCTCAAATCTTGGTCTTTAGAGAGAGAAGCTCTAGAGGAAGAAGGAGGGAGTTTTAGAGTGAGAGAGTAGAGTTCCGAGCTTGATCTTGGAAGATCGAACCGTTAGATTTGAGTTTTGAGGTTAGATTCTTGCTCTACTCTAGTTAATCTTGTTGGCTGTCAAGCTACATTGCATGATTGATTTTTTTTGCACGCCATGCATTGGTTTAAGTTGGTTCTTGAAATGAAAATGGTGTTCTTGAGTTTTTGAAGAAAAGTCTCGTTTTAATCCGAAAGTTTGGAACAAGAACCATGTTTTTGTGTTTGTTCTTGCATGATCTTCTTGAATGGGTACCCAGGTCCATGTTTTTGAACTCATGGCACGAAATCTCAGTTTTTGGAATAAAGAGTTATGTTTTAGCATGCATGTTCTTGATGTCTTGATTCTTGTTCTTCATGTCTTGAAGGGAAACCCAGGTTTTCCCGACTTTGCTTTTGAATGTGGCCTTCGGACCACACCTCGGCAAAGGCCTGGTTGGTACCCAGTGTTTCTTGAGACGAAAAGACAGCGTCTAAACCCCAGCATGTTTTGCTTTGTCTTGATTGGATCTGGCGAGAATGCCGAGATCATTGCATGCATGTAAAGCTTGTTTTGAGAATGTATTTGCCATGTGATTGTAGGACCTTGATCTTTGCCTTGAGCCTACACCCGAGAAGAACTATGTGAGTGGTATTTCTAATAAAGCTATGTTATACTGTTTTGATAAATCTTGCTTTGCTTTGTTTTGATGAAAGTATTTGTTAAGCATGAATGTTTAGCTCTATTTTGATGTATCAAGTCTAAGCTTTGTTTTGATGTCATCTTTGAAAAGTCCCTTGTGCTGGAGGACTCTAAACTTTCGCAGTACTAAGTATGAAAGTCCCTTGTGTGGAGGACTCTAAACTTTCGCAACACTAAGTATAAAAGGATACGGTCCTTTCTTGGAAAGACTATATGTTAAACGGGCTACGGGCCTAAGTAACACAAGACCATCGTGTTAAAAAGAGCTACGGGCTTAAGTAACACAAGTCCCTTGTGCTGGAGGACTATAAACTTTCGCAGTACCTACTAATCGATTACGGATCGTACAGTCCTTGTTTTGCCACTGACGGTTTACCGCGTGGATTTGTTTGTTCGGAAAGCTTGATGTGTTTTGCCGATGTTAGTAAGCATCCCTTGAGACTTGTAAGATTTGATAGATGAATACGGTTCATCTCTTGTTTTGATAAAGTTTTGACGTGTTTTGCTTGAAGGAATCTCGGCTAATATTCGTATGGTTTTGACATGTTTTGTTTTGAAAGGACTTCGGCTATATTCATGCAAAACCTTTATTATTTGTACCATTCACTGAGTATCCAAGCTCACCCTCTCTATATATATGTAGGTGACGAGCAGGACGGCGGTGATGCCTAGATATGTTTTGCACAGCTTGTTTTGGGCATGACTATGTCGGCCTCATTTTGTATTTACGTCGGCCTTGTTTTTGTTCATGTCGGCAACGTTGTAACTACGTCGGCCAGTCTTGAAAATCATGCTTCTTGACTTGTATTTTGTATATGTCGGCTCGAGAAGCCTTTTGATCAAGATGTAACTTGTATTTTTGTTATTTCGAACTGGTTGTAAAGCTATACTTGTATGACATTTCATTGATTTATGCACGGCTCTTATGGACCACTTGTATTTTGATTTATTGCTTCCGCATTTGTGAGCCCCATATGTATATTATACTCTGATTGTGTGTGATCTTGTAAGTTGGCCTTCGGTAATCACGGATTACTGGCCATCACGGCACCATCCTACTAGGGGCGGGTTGGGGTCGTGACAAAAACCTATCTCTGTAATTTTCTTTTCAAGTCCGTTTTCAAGTTATGTATTTTGAAGAATTGTTAGTTTCAATCCATTAAACAATTGTAAGTTTTATTATTAATGTTTATTTAAACTGTTTTCTTTTATTATTTCTTACAGTATTAGTTTAACTTAGTTTAACTTATTTTTAGTATTATTTGTGCTGCTTCCTTCTTCAAATTTATTTAAAAAAAAAAACAGATTTTAAGAATGCTGATTTTTTTTAAAAAAAAAACACGCACATAAAATTAAGAAAACAAAAAACCAAAAAAAAAAATACAATATTTGCTACTACAAAAAAAAAAAATAAATTTTAATACTGTTATTTTAAAAAAACCAACAGATTTTAAGAATGCTGAATTTTTTTTTTAAAAAACACACACATAACCCCTTTCTCAATTCTGGAAAAACTCAAAACCCCTTTCTCTGTAACGAAAGCATATCTCTCTTCATCATCACCATCAATTGCAAGTGTGGATAGACAAGATCAGGAGTGATCAACGCCATTAGATTTGTCATAGAAACCAATGACATGCATTGAGAGATAAAAGAACATTTAACCCTTTCTCTGTAACAAAATCAACACCAAAAAAAGATTTGATATATAACTATTAATATAAAATAATAAAAATGCAAAAAAAAAAAAAAAAACTGTTTTTTTTAAAAAATAAATTTCAATACTGTTATTTTAAAAAACAACAGATTTTAAGAATGCTGATTTTTTTTAAAAAAAAAACACGCACATAAAATTAAGAAAACAAAAAACCAAAAAAAAAAAATCACAATATTTGCTACTAAAAAAATAAATAAATAAATTTTAATACTGTTATTTTAAAAAAACCAACAGATTTTAAGAATGCTGAATTTTTTTTTTAAAAACACACACATAACCCCTTTCTCAATTCTGGAAAAACCCAAAACCCCTTTCTCTGTAACAAAAGCACATCTCTCTTCATCATCACCATCAATTGCAGGTGTGGATAGACAAGATCAGGAGTGATCAACGCCATTAGATTTGTCATAGAAACCAATGACATGCATTGAGAGATAAAAAACATTTAACCCTTTCTCTGTAACAAAATCAACACCAAAAAAAGATTTGATATATAAACTATTAATATAAAATAATAAAAATGCAAAAAAAAAAAAAAAAAAAAAAAAAACTGTTTTTTTTAAAATAAATTTTAATACTATTATTTTAAAAACAACAGATTTTAAGAATGCTGATTTTTTTTAAAAAAAACACGCACATATAATTAAGAAAACAGAAAACCAAAAAAAAAAAATCACAATATTTGCTACTAAAATAAATAAATAAATAAATTTTAATACTGTTATTTTAAAAAAAACCAACAGATTTTAAGAATGCTGATTTTTTTTTTAAAAAACACACACATAACCCCTTTCTCAATTCTGGAAAAACCCAAAACCCCTTTCTCTGTAACAAAAGTATATCTCTCTTCATCATCACCATCAATTGCAGGCGTGGATAGAGAAGATCAGGAGCGATCAACGCCATTAGATTTGTCAAATGAACATTTAACCCTTTCTACTACTACCCTGACAACCCAAACACTAACAACATATCTCTCTTCATCATCACCATCAATTGCAGGTGTGGACACCATTACCAATGACATACATTGAGAGATAAAAAACACTAACAACTCAGCAGTATAAATTGGGAATATATTCAATCAGTAAATCGATTCATGTTTCAAATTGGAAGCAAACCACAAGTGCAAATCCGCTAGAACAGAGAAGGGAGATGGATAAAGACCCATTACAGAGAGAGAGAGAGAGAGAAAGGAGAGAGAGAGATATTTACATACCTGTGTTGGAGAGCTCAGATCGTTTGATAGATTGCAGATCGTTACAGAGCTTGAGAGAGTTCCATAGCTTGCAGATCACAAAGAGATAAAGAGGGAATGGGGTGGGTGAGAACAGAGAAGGGAGAGAGATAAGGATAGAAGGGAGGGGAGACGTGGGCAAGCGGGAAGGTGAGAAGACGTGGGAAAGTAGGAAGCTCAGTCCTTGGGCGGGAAGTAAGTGCAGATATATATTGATATATATTTAAGGGGGTCATCTCAGTCATCTATCTAAATAGGCAAATGAATCATAACCATTGAAATGTCCTAGTAGGACAATTGTGTCTAACATATTTTCAAAAACTTTTGTGCCTTATTATATAGATATATTATTTTGGGATATGAATTTGTGTTAAAAGTATAAGTCATATATAATAAAATATTTTTATGTTACGTAATTGTCAATGTATCATTTTCTATGTAATTTTAGATACAAGTTAGTTTTTGAAGTAAATTGAAAAAAAAATTGAAACATAAAGGCCAACATGGGAAAAAAGTGAGAAAATAACCAAATATAAATAGACAAAGTGTAATTTACCTTATATGATTTAGATAGAAATTACGACGTGCACTTTAATAGGGTGTATATAATGTATTTTTCATAATTTTTAATTAAATTTTATAATATAAATCATAAAAAAAAATTAATTATAAAATTTCATAATAAAAATTACAAAGGGTCATAATCTTACCATTCTTAACTTTGTTTACATCATAATTTTTCCTATTGGTAACTTTATCGTGTGCCACAACTGGGGGGTGCGCGGTGCGGTTTGGGCGGTTTGAGAGTAAATTTACAAATCGAATAGCGGGTTGGTGGATTAGTGGATTGACAAATTGTGATTTGGGAGGTTTTTGGCGGATTAGCGGATTAAAGAATATTCTAACTAATTATCATACATTTGCATAATATATAACACTAATTTGTATAATATTTTTTAGATGTATAACACAAAGTAATTTTACATAATATGTTTCATACATACAACCACTAATTTGTAATAAATTTCATATCTTAAATCTCTCTCATACTCATTTTTACATTGATATTTTATTAGAGATTAAAAAATATATATGTATTAACTATAGCGGAGCGGAGCGGAGCGGAGCGGTTCGATTGGCGGATTATAAATTTTAAAGTTTAAATCGCGATTAGCGGTTAAAACGGTGCAGATAGATGCGGATCGGTATGATTTTAACGGATTGGACGATATTTTGCACAGCTTTAACCACAATGCATGATAAATATTCAAAACTTTTATTATAAAAAATTATAAATTTCTTGCGACGTCTATATTTTTTAGGAGTGTGCATTGTAGATTTTTTTTATTTTATTTTATTTTATTTTATTTTTGGCGTTATCACCTCATTTGTCATAAGTGTATTGGCAGAGTAGGTCATACTATTTATGTTTATTACTACTTTAGTGACCACACATCATATGATAAATTAAGTGGCCATTTGGCAACTAACGACTCATATAGGAATAAGTTATTTTAGTAATATTTTGATTTTTTATGAAAAGATATATAAAAAAATAAAAAAATAATGTAATAATTTATAATAATTTTTAACATTTTAACTAAAATGTATAATTGACAAACGAGACATAAATATCAAAAAGTTAACCAGTCGTCTATCAACTGTTAGAAAAGTCAAATGTTAGCTCAAATTTTTTTTTCACCCACAAAAAGTAAGGCCTGGTTTGTGATACATGAAAAAAGTCAAAAAGTTACTCAAAAAGTTAAAAAGTTATCACTATTCACAAAAAAAATATATATAAAAAATTTAATTTGACACTTAATTATTACAGGTGCCTGTCTCCTCACAGACTTTGTTGACTTTTTTTAAAAAATTGCACAGGCGGGGTGCATAAACAACACTGTGCTGTTAGGCCCGTGGGGCCCATCACGGGCCCCGTTTTGATAATCTGAACTGTTTCAATGTGTAAAACTCGTCGAGTACTATATGCCTGTAAAAATTTACATTGATTGGATATTGCTAACTACATGATCAAATCAGTTTTGTATAAAAAATGGATGGTGTTATAGTTAACGGTTGACAAAAAACTAATACGATCAAATAGCTATCGATATCCGATCAACGTGATTTTTTACAAGCATATATGAGAGGGTAATTTATAAGTAAATTGGGCCGAGCTGGGTAATGGGCCGTTCTGTGGGCCACGGTAAGAAAGGCTGAGTAAAAGGGCCTTGTAGTTAGCTCGGTCCAAAAGGAGCCTTGCAGTTAGCTCAGCCACCTCGGTCGGAGTGGTGATTATCTCGGCCACAATGTTTTGGACTGAGGTATTATGGCTTCTTAAGGTTGACCTTGCTATGGTTAGCGCGGTTAGAGCTTGCTGTATTTAGCTCGGTCTTTAATGGACACAACCGAGGCATTGGTGAACAAAGGCCGAGCTATGAGTTGCATGTGAAGGTGCTGGTTTGAGCATGATAAAGAAGTATTGTTAGCCCGGTCGTTTTGTCATACTACCGAGGTAAAACCATCTCACTTGGTTTAAGTAGTGAGGGGGGTGTTGAAGGATAAGCATTATCTTTCAAGAGTGTGATTCCTAGGAGGACTCTACATGGAGGAATAAGAATCCTACTAGGATTGTGCTACGCGGAACCTATAAAAGCTCATAACATCACCTATGGAGAGGCAACACAACTTTGATTCTCGAATACACAGAGCTTTTGTCTATTTGTCTATTTTGCTAACTTAGGCATCGGAGAAGTATCCAGCACACACCCGCCAGCTAGCTCACGTTTGTGTTTTCAGGGAGTAAAGCGACGATGTTTGGAGGAGCGCAGATTTGATCAACAGGATTATACGAGAAGATTATTTCTTGCTCGTACAATTGGCGCCGTCTGTGGGAAGACCAGAAAGAACAAAACCTCTTGATCAAGTTTTTCCTCTCTAATTAGAAGTAATGGCGCATAATGAAGATTTGCCGCAGTCCGCTATCGACGGACAAACCCCAGAGGGGGGTGGGAGGCGCAAAGGTTTGCCTTCTATCCCTCCCATGGCGGATTTAGAGCCCTAGCGACAGAACCCCCGGAGGGATGCCAGGGGAAGGCGGACTAACAGCCCCCGTCGCTCTCAAAGTCCTGAAAGACAGAGGCGGATGATGGATCCTCAAGTTCTGGAGGATCGCGTCAAGGAACAAGAGGAGTTACTAAAGAAGATGGCGGCAGACATGGAGTCTATGAAGCGCCAAATCAAAGGTAAAGGGGTGGCGACAGGAGAGGCGCGCAAAAGCAATACGCCCCCTCGCCACTCGGAAGATCGTGGTAGGCATACCACACCATCACAAGCAGAAAGTAGGAGCCTGAGAACAGGCGACACTCAGTCAAGAACTTCCAGGACTCGTTACTCCAGGTCGGAGAGAATGAGAACAGAGAGGTCTTATACTGAGGGAAGCACTTATCGGCCCTCGCGCACGCACCAGACATCATCCAGGCACACGGAGTTGCCCAGATCATCTGACTTGCGAACCGTGCTAGAAGAAAAGGCACAATGGAAGGAAGATAACAGGGCACGCGACCCGCGCAGAGTTTCAGCCCTTCAGCGGTTGGCTCTTCGGACGCATGGGAGCGCCGAGGTAGGAATGTCAATACCGTGCCTTGCTTACGAACCAACAGACAAAGCTGTAGACCTCGCTGTTCGTTTCGGCAATTGAGAACGCACCACTACCTTCGGGCTTTCACCAGCCCAAATTTACCACTTATGAGGGGAAGACGGACCCCTACATGTACCTAAGCCACTTTCGCCAGGTTATGGCAGTATACCGGCGAAACGAGGCTTTAATGTGCATCCTATTCCCATCTAGCCTTGGCAACCTAGGTTTGACCTGGTTCAAAAGGCTACCAGAAGGCAGCATCGCCTCCTGGGTGTAATTGGCAGAGGCGTTCGTGACTGGGTTCAGAACGAATACCAAAACACCCGTGGAGATCGATCAGCTACTCTCCATTGACATGGGCGACAAGGAGACGTTGAGATCCTACAATAGTCGTTACTGGGAGACCTTCAACCAGATTGAGGATTGCCCTACAAACCTCGCCATTGCGCAATACAAACGAGCCCTCCCAGTCGGCAACAAATTAAGGGACTCAATTACTATGACACCACTCCTCACGATGGAGGCCTTAATGGAGAGAGTGCACCAACATATTCGGGTGGAAGAGGATGGCGCCCGTGCTAAGGCGAAATCTGGCACGACAGCAATACCAGATAAAAAGACTTCGGCAAAAGTCAACGCGGTAGAACGACCATGCAGGAATGGGCGAGGCAGACATGCCAACAAAGAGGATCCAGTCAAAAGGTGGCTAAGAGTTCGCACGACCATTACCATGGTGTTCAAAAAACCAGTCTACCGAATTCTCAGTGAGATACGCGATGAACCTTTCGTCCGATGGCCAGCTAAGTTGGGAAAAGCACAAAAGGACTATGACGAAGGATCCCGGTGTACCTTCCATAATGAAAAGGGGCACCGCACAGAGAATTGCACACCGTTGAGACAGCACTTGGAAGAGTTAGTGGCAGCTGGGCACCTAGACCAGTATATAGAATGAGGGACACAGCTAGGCCCCTAGAATCACGACAACCCAAACGGAATGTCGATCGACGCCCCACCTCAAGGCGTGATTAACGTAATACATGGGGTATTCGAACCTGAGCGAGTATGTGAGCTCAGGGAAATGATCAAGAAGGCTGAGCACTTAAGGGAGGTATTAAGTGCACAACCTGCCATAAAAAATGGGAGAACAGAAGGCACGAATGTCATATCTTTTTCAGATAGAGACTTGGCAAGGATATATTGCCCTCACAATGATGCACTGGACGTCACACTCTGCGTCAAGGATTACGACATCAAACGGATTTTGATCGACCAAGGAAGCTCGTGTGAGATAATGTATTACGAAACCTTCAAACAATTGAAACTGGAGGACAAAGACTTGACGCCTACAACATCTCCCCTAATCGGATTCAACTCATTACCAGAGTGGCCAATGGACAAGATAATCCTCCCAGTCAGAGCAGGAAGCATGACGAAGCAGGTGGAATTTTGGGTATTGAAAGTCCCCTCCACTTACAACATTATCTTGGGAAAGACATGGTTGCACGCCATGCGATCGGTAGCATCAACCTACCATCAAGCATTACAGTTCCCCAACGAAGCCAGAGTAATTGAAGAGGTCTTTGGAGACCAAATTATGTCCAAACAATGCTTTGTCACAGTAAATAGCAGTCGCGCTGCCAAGGGATATGTACAGATGGTGGAAGAACCTGAGAGCAACGAGCTGTTCGTAGATGTTGGCCAAGCAGCTGAACAGAAGGCGGTGGAAGACTTGGTATAGGTAAGGATAGATGAAAAAAACCCAAAAAAGTTCTTTTTGCTCGGCTCGTCATTGTCCAACACTGAGAGAATAGAGGTCATGAAATTCTTAACCTCTAATATCGAAGTGTTCGCCTGGACGCCGTATGACATGCTTGGCATTGACCCAAACTTCATCTGTCACCAATTAAATGTCCACCCAACTGCCACTGCCAATGATACATCATATCATCTTTTCCCATCAAATAATTATTAATTTGATTTTAATTTAATAAATTATTATTAATTTTTGTTTTATTTTTAAATTATTAATGTTATTTATTTAATTATATTAATTTTTATTTTATTTTTATTTTTATAAGATCAATCTTTTTATTTATTTTTATAAGATTAATCTTTTTATTTATTTATTTTTAATTATTTAACTATTGTAAGTTGTTTTTTATTTTTATTTTTTGAAATTTGATCATTGGTAGAGAGAGGGATTGATGGTTGGGCTGGGCTGCCCGCCCGCTAGGCCCGAAATTTTTTGGGCCGGGCCGAGCCCCAAAATGGAAGGCCCAGGCCCAAGGTAATGGGCTGGGCTCGGGTCCGGGCTTAACCGGGCCGAAACGGGCCGGGCCCACCTCGGGCATTGGACGAGCTTCGGTGTCACGGCCCGCTCCTCGTACCAAATGGTTAAGCATCGTGATGGCCAGTAACTGAGGTTACTTCCGGCCAATTCTTAAACAAATCAATAAATGCAAGCGGAAGAAATATTTAAATGAGGGTACCAAAATAATCATCGGAGCTTCTATTTTTATTACAAAATGTATTGATCAAAAAGACCGATATTTATATAAAAAAAATATCATAAAAGTGTTGTGTGTGTCAATTCTGCAGCCTCGCATCTAAGACTTTCCAAAAGCTATTTCTGAATTGCATATTTCCTGAAAATTGGTAAACAACTATAAGCACATGGCAGAGTGAGAAATATTATACCAAGAGTATAAGGGACACGAAATAACTATGGATAGTTAATTAGGCCAAAACATTTACACAACTCAGTTTGGTAAATAAATTATTTAAGAGGCAGAAACTGAAATACAGAAATTACGTAAATGTATAACCATAACCACGATACAGAACAGAATAGAACAGAAGTTACAGAAGTGACAATCAGAACAGAGGTACGGATTCAAGAGGTGGCTCGTACGGATTCTAGAGGTGGCTCCCACAATAGTGTAGCACTTAGCTCCTCACAGCACTTTGCTCCGCACAGAATAGAGGTCAATGGATCCATGACAAACAGAAGACCACAAAGTAGTCAAACAGAGGCCAATGGTTATTTAAATCCCACAAGGCGTGGGACTCCCGTGGTGGTACTTACAAAACATAATTGTTTATAAGGTCATAACCAAATATTATTTAAAATATAACCAAACATATCAATGGGTTTCACTTTCACAAATAGGGTTCAGAAAATAATCCACGTAACTGAAACATTTATAAAACATAACTTTTATTAATATACTAATAAAACATAACTTGTATAAAATAGATTTTGGTAAGTCAAAACAAACGTAAAATATATTATGGTAACTCAAGGTATAATATAACTCACCTTAACTTTAATATCTTACTTTTTCTTTCCACTATCAAAAACCATCTTAACTTCCATTATTTTTTTTCTTCCTTTCTTTTCTTTCTTTCTCTGTTCCTTTCTTTCCTTCTTTCTCTTCCTTTTCTCTCTTTTTCTTTCTTTTCTTCTCCAGGTGAACGCCTCCCTATTTAAAGGGAGGTGAGCCCCGTCTGCGGCCAACACGTGGCTAGGCGTCTCTTTCCGTAAGATTTAATTCATAATTATATAGATTTATTTTTATCTTTAATAGATATTTAAGATAATTACATTTTGACCCAATATTTTAATATAATTATATAAATTAATTAATTCTTAATTAAATTACACTTTATTATATACCAATAGAAAATTAATTATTTATTTTACTATCACATCCATTATTATTATTATATTATTATTATTATTATTATTATTTATATTTTGACCCCTAAATTTTTAATAATTATATTGTTTTGCAAAATTACACATAATAATATATAATAAATTATATATTTTCCTAACTGTGATTAAATAATATTAGTATAAATTCTACAGAATAACTAAAAATCTAGGTTGTTACATTCGGGCCGCCTACGGGTCTCGGGCCATTTTTACACATCTACACACATGCCATAAAAAAAATATATAAATAATTGAAAAGGGCCAGCAATTACACTGCACAATCCAGCTGCTTGTGTCAGCAAGGATAATATGGTAATTTTATAATTTTATACAATATTTTAATACATATTTTTTCATAAAAAGTCAAAAAGTTAACTTCAAGTGTGCAGGAGAAGATTGGAGATGTGTGTATGACAACCGTACAATCTGCAAGCCCAATTGATGGTAAGAAATTATTGGCTACTTTTCGGGGCATTGCAGGGAACAGTTTTGTTTGGCCCGTAGGGGCCATTACAGGTCCTATTTTGATATTCTCAAAACTTCTCAGATACATTTATTTATACAGTTTTTTAATACACATTTTTTCATAAAAAGTCAAAAAGTTAACCCAAACATCCATATTTTTTCCCCAACTTTTTAGTCCAAAAAGACAAAAAGTGCACATGTTTAGGACATCCTAAATAACCCATAAATATTGTTTTTTTTTTTTTTTTGTGAATCATACATTGATTTATAGCCTTCTTCCACTTCCAACAGTGGTATCAGAGCATACTGTAACATGCCCGGGGGGTACCCGCGCGGGTTAAACAATTCGGACTCCAGAGATCTCTTTGATCTAGCCTCACGAGTGCAATGTGAAACTAAGATGAGAGTCCAGATTTGACAACTTTTATTAAAAATCCATTTTATTGCAATTTTGTCAAAAATGGACTGCGTCATCAGATCTCAGAGTCGCTACCTAATATTTTGGGAAATTAGGAAACCCATGACTCAGTGCCAAGGCCACTGTTCGTCGTAATGAAGGATGCTTGGGTCGGAACCTTAGGTATGAGAGGGGAATGTCAATAATGAGCACCCCCGCTGTCACGACCCAAACCCAGCCCTATGGGTTTAGCACCGTAACCGGCCAGTAATCCGAGATTACCGAAGGCCTGCTTAACAGTAATACAGTAAAACAGAGTACATGGCCTGGCGGAAGCCAATACAGTACATAAATAATGTCCAATGAGCTGTGACAGTCTGTATGCCAAAAGATTTTTCATACATTTATGCAGTCAAAACAGTACAGTCTATACCAATATCTACAGTCACTCAGTGCAGGGACCTAATCCCTTGATAACAGTACAGTAAGCATTCAGTTTATACAAAATAGTGAGACAGTACAGAAGGGGGAATGCTAAGACACCCCTAAGCCCTGGCATGATAGGCTTGGAACCTCGCAGTGAGGCACGTAGGCTGGCTTGACAAAACTGGAATAACCCCGACGCGTCTAGCTTTGGTCCGGTGCCTGTACACCTACATATATATATGAGCAGTGAGCTAAAGCCCAGTGAATAACATAATGCATAAAGAGGTTTAGAATGAATGTCCTTACAGTAACGAAAACAGTTTAATTAAATCAGTATATCAGTTGTTCAATACAGTAAACAGTCATATGTGGTACATCCATCAGCATAACAGTAACAGTAGGTCTTAAAAGACCGAACAGTAATGATGGCCATCAGTCAGTAAACAGTAGTGGTTCCACGAGGGAACCGACAGAGATCTCTGTAACAGTAACAGTAAACAGTAGGTGCTAAGGATGCCACAGTACAATTCAGAAATAAAGAACATACATTCATTCAGTAAATAATACCAGTACAGTAAACAGTTCAGTTCAGTATTCGAAAGATAATCATTTTGAACATATCTTTACACAATTGTTACTCACAGAGTTTGGGCTACAGTATGCTAGAGCGTGTCTCCCCAGTCGCCGACCCTACACAGTTCACAGGTTGAACACACACTAAGCTACACAGTTGGGAAATATCATAACTTAATCCCTAATTTGCCTTGGTGTGTTCTACATCTATATCCTCATTAAGATGCCTTAAACTAGGCCCAAGAATGCCTAGAATGGGATGAGGATGCAAAAATACACTTAGAAACATTTTCAGAAATTTCAGAAAACAGAGTCCCGCTCGAGCGCAGGTTTCCCCGCTCGAGCGGACAAGCAAACAAAGGTCCCCGCTCGAGCGTGTCACCCAACACTCCGCTCGAGCGTACATTTCCCCGCTCGAGCGGTCTGATGAACAGTGCAAAGTACTGGATATACGATTTCTCCGCTCGAGCGCGAATCACTCCGCTCGAGCGGACTGTAAAACAGGTCAAAAGTGCTGGGAGCTTGTTTTCCCCGCTCGAGCGGAACTTCCCCCGCTCGAGCGGAAGGCCAAAATCTGGAAAACCCAGATTCGAACTCCAAGTTCAAAACCAAGTTTCAAACACCAAAATCGATCCTCTTGGGCCCATTTTCTGGAAAACTCTTTAAAACACATAGGATAACATGTTTCAAAACTCAATTTAAGAAATCAAAGCCCAAGGGTGTTTAATCAACCTCATTTTCAAACCATTTTTCAAGAACAATGCTCAAGTAGGACATGCATGGATTAAACTCATTTCAAAGCTTTAATTCTTGCTCTAAAGAGCCCCAAACCTTTCAAAACAAGATGAAAACATGGCTTAAACACAATTATGAACATGCATGCAACCTTTGCCATGAAATCAACTCAAAATGCACCAATACAAACATGCATGCATGGAATGAGCTCCAAATCAACATTTTAGAACTAATTCATGGTTCAACTCCCAAATTTGGCATGAATCATGCAAGAACAATGTTAAATACAACAATGAAAGGTTCAATGGTCTACCTCAAGTCTTGTATTCAAGGCTTATGAACTCAATTAGCAACTACACTTCAATCTCTTCAAGATCACTAAGCAATGCCAAGCAAAAGGGGATGAAATCAACTCTCCTAATCTCTCTCTCTCTAATTTCGGTGGGTTGAAGCAAGGAGAAATGGCTGAGCAATTGTTGTGTTTTGAGTGTGATAAGGCTCAAATAAGTTTAAGCTAGTGGGCTACTAGGTGGCAAAATAGTAATTAAGACAACTCTTGTAATTCATCAATATTTAATCTAATTTAAGCATACCAAATCACATTTCAATTGAATGCACCATAAAATCACATAAATTATGATAGTCATAAAACGCTAATCAGTTTCCAATTCGGCCGCCGATAAGGCCTTCAATTAGCAGTTTAGACATAAAACACGAACAGATATATAATCAATCAAACCGATAGAATATGCAATACAATAAATATACTCAATTAATTCAGGTTCAATTTCAGTCAGTCAGTTCAGTACTTTATTCAATCCAGTTTCGGTCATTATCAGTCTCAGTTAACAGTAATCAGTAATCAATCAGCCATTAATCAATAAACGGTACGGGGGTTGTTACACCCGCTCACCCAATCAAAAGATCGGCCTCTACTAAACCATGATATGAATTTTATTTTCTTTATATGTTCATATTTTGATTATTTAATAAATCCGAAAATTTACTATGTAAAGCATACAAGGTATAGGCTAGTTTGCTCAAATTGGAACAATTCAATTTCATGTTTATTTTTTGAAAAGGGTTTGAATTTGCCACCTGACAAAGTGGGCTTAAAGTTTGTGAATTTGCCACTGCAAAGTGGGCTTAAAACGTACATTTATTGAATTATTCCAATTCAAGCAATAAGCCTTCATCCACAGGCATTCATACATTTATATCAAGTAAGCAAGTAGCCTCATGGTAGAATACTAACACATAGTAAGAAAAACACACACAAATAGGATGCTAAAGCATAAAAACTCACAAATTGACCGACGTCCCTCGAACAACTACAAAACAAAGTTAGTAAAATATGCATGATCTTATATACAGAATCCTAATGCAATTCACTCATGAGATGCACTAAAGATTCGGCTTCTAAAATATGGCATGTGAATCATCTTAATAACATGAGGTAGCGCATAGAATCACAGAAGAATTGATTAAATCCACACATGTAAATGTAGCCGAATCTTAATGCATGAGACATTAATGTAAAGCATGGATATGCATGGCACGTCAGATATATACATATGTACAGTTAGGGAAAGCGAGTAAAGAATGGGATAGAAAGAAGCGGGGTGGGGGAATTATTACAATACTTTGAATATTACAGATCTGAGGGAGATGAATAAAATAAAATCATCACAAACACTCAAAATAAAATAAAATAAAATAAAATAAAATCTTCCATCCAGTAGACTTGCACACCTCAGCCCATGTACTCATCCTCAGTGGAGGGTTTCACCAATTTATTTGCTTGAATTTGATTTGTCCCGGTCTTCTTTGCATGCTTTTTCTCCTCCAACTTCGAATACACTAGTTGTGGCAAGACAAGCTCTTGATATGGGTACAACGATTTCTGGTCTCCTATTCGTCATCCGAATCAACAACTACAATCGGCAATCTCTCAATTGGAACATCATTTGCGAACCTCCATTTCCATATCATGTGTGAGCTTCTTCAGCTGCGTGCTTCTCTTGAAGAGAGGGAGAGTTTAGATTTGCCTCGTGTGTGTGTCCGAGAGAGAAGCAGCTTTGAACATTGTTTACATACCGTGCAGAATAGTAACATTATCAAACAAAGACTTGTAGGGAGAGAGAGAGAGAGAGAAAGAGAGAGTTTGGTGAGTGCCTCCTGTTGTGTGGTGTGTGTGTAGCTCTTGTGCTGGGTGTGTGTATGTGCTGCGCATGGTGCGTGTGTGATGGCAGTGCTGGTGTATGAGTGGGTCTCTAGAGAGAGAGATGGGTGGGTTTCTTTGTAGAGAGAGAGAGAGAGAGCCCGTGTGTGTGGTCTGTGTGGTGTGTGTGGTCTCCTCTCTCTCTCTAAACCGTATATGGTGTTGGGTGTGTCTGCTGTCAAAACCGTGTGTGTTTATATGCCCTCTGTGAATGGGTTGTGTGGGTGTGATCCGTGTATCTGGAGAGTGTGTTAGGTGTGTATCTATAGGTGCCGTAAGTGAGAGAGAGGTGTGTGTATGTTCAATGTGGATGTGTGCTACTGTGGCAGTCAATCCCGTGGGTGTGTGCGTAGGAGGTGTATGGGTGTGTTCCGAGAGAGAGAAAAGCTTGTGTGTTGTGGTGTTGTCAATCCGTGGGCATGGTGCCGTGCCAGAGGGAGATGAGAGAGAGCCGAATGGGTGTCTAGAGAGAGAAAAGTTGGTCTCTCCTCTTGTGGTCTCTTCCCTCTCGTGAAAGAAAGCCCCCTATCCCCTTGTCTATGTGTGTCTGTCAATCCTTCCAAAAGAGAGAGAGAGCTGAGAGGGATCTCTCCCCCTCCGGTTTGGCCATTGAGGTCCAGATTAGAAGAGCACCCCCCTCTTTTTTTAATTCTCATCTGCCGACATAGAGAAGAGGAACCAGGCCAAAATCAATCTGCGAGATGCCCTCTTTTTTTTCTTTTTCTTTTTTTATTCTCCCCCAGTAGCCCACTAGCCCCTTATGTTGATTCTCTTTTCTTTTTTTTTTTTATATCACCCACTCCCTCTTTTTCTTACTCTCCTCTTTGTTTTTCAACAAATGCTCCCTAGCTACTCCATTTTCTCTCTAAAAAATATTGGCCTCGTTTGGTTTGTATTTCAGAAACAATTTTCTGAAATCTTCTCTAAAAACACATTTCTGGGAGTAATCAAACCAAACAGATTTTCCCAAAAAAATTCTCAGAAATGTGTTTGGTTGTCCATTTTTAGGATCACTTTTCAAAACAAATTCTCAAAAATCCGTTTGGTTGGTTTTTTCAGAAACACAAAATACAAACACCCCCAATTATGTAAACATGTTTCTTCTTTTTTTTCTTTTTTTTTTTTTTTTTCTTTTTTTTTTGAGAATGAAGCAAAACAGCACAACATATTATGCATTCATCAGGAAGTTTTACAGATCAAGACAGCACAGTTGGTGTTCATGTTGCAGTTGGTGTTCATCATGTTGGTGATCAAGCAAGACAGCACATATCATACATGAGTAGAATTTTCACAATGAGCAGAATGAAAGAGTAGTTATATAGAGTTAGTGATAAGCATTGAACTATAACGTCAAAGGCTACAATAGTGTCCACGTTTGATGGGTTTGATGAATTCAGGATCAGAAACTGCTGAGACCTCATGATGAAACTAAAATCCTCGTCTTCCGGTCGAGCTGGCATATTGAGATCTATCAAACAGTCTCCAAATTTTCTACCACATTTCTTAACAACCAAACAGTCACCAAATTTAGCAGAGTTTGATGATGATGAAATCAACAAGTCTGATCTCTTGTGCCCACCAACTGCTTGATCCGACCCAAATACCCTGTAACAAATCGAACACTCATGAAGTCTTTGATCACAATTGTTATCTTCATTGCCATTAAAGCAACTTTCCCTTCCTTCTCATCAACCCATCAGAGTGTCAAAGGCTGAAGAATGGGAAACGGTCTAATTTGAGTTCTGAAATAATAACTAAAATTCACAGTTTCACAGCCCTTAGCTAATCACATAATACAAATGCAGACACCAAGAACAATGAGTAATAGACCTAACAAAGATCAACATAAGATCCAAAACTTCGTTTCCTTTCCATTTCTCAATTTTCTAAGCAACCAAACCAGAGAGTTATAAAGATACATAACAGACCTCAACAGAATAAAAATTTTCAATCCTTTTTCTCGACAACCAAACAGAGCGTCTTCAACCCAAAAATGGACAAGGGTCTAATTAAATTTCTCAAAAAAAAAAAAGGTTATAAATATATTGCTACAGATTGACAAGCTTATTACACGAATCACCGAGAACAATAAGAATTGTACCAAGCAAAGCTCAAAATAAGTTCCAAAATTTCATTTCTTTTTCATTTATCAATTTTTTAAGCAACCAAACCAGAGAGTTCTAAAGCAACATATCAGAGCCCAACAAAATACAATAAATAAAATCAATCCCTCTTCTCCTCCTTACTTTCACAGCAACCAAACAGAGCATCTACTTAATGCCTTCTGTAAAAACATGTACAAATGGATCTAAATATGTAAACACACATTCAGAACACACAGAAGCATCTGTTCCATGACCAGAAAACAGAAAGCAGCATAATGCAAATTTAACATACACAGAGAAGCATCTGTTCCAGTTACAGATTCAGAACACACAGAGATGGGACTGTTCCAGTTACAGCATCTAAATATAAAATACAGATTCACCATTGCATCTAAATTTAAAATACAGATTCACCAGTTACAGCATCTAAATTTAAAATACAGATTCATAACACAGCAACACAGACTTGCCACCAACACAACAAATTTAAAATGAATCTAATCACAACTATCCACTGTTTCACTAATTTGCTAGCAACACAGCAACACAGACTTCAACACATGGATACAAAACATCACCCAGATAAAGAACAGATTCAAAACAGCACCACAGTCAATTTGCTTGCAGCAGCCGCACCAGGAGTTGGCTTCATCTGCATATGGCTTTTCAGTTAGCAATCCCATTTTCAAATATATACAACAAAAACAAATATAATGTGAAGTTTGAAACATTAACCTACTTTGATGATGTGCTCAATTTTTTCCAATTACCAAAAAGAATCTAACTACTTGTTATCATATACCTATTGTTGTATGCCTCCCACATAGATGCTGCAACCTCATCTCGCCATTGTCCCATCTGCACTAGTTGTTCACGTGACATGTTCACATGGTTGTGTTGTTGCATAGCTGGTACTCCATCTTCATTTCCGTGGACATTTTGAACTCCAACTTCACCCTGAACTTGACTTGCACCTTCACCTCCACCTTCACCTTCACCTTCACCTTCATCTTCATCTTCGTCTTCAACATCATCTTCATCTTCGTCACTTGATTCTTCTGCATCGAAAAATTCATCCTGCTCTTGCACCTTTCGGATCCAATTGTGGAGAACACAACATGCCATAACGATTGGCCCTTGTCGTACCATATCATACCGTGGCATGTGTCTCAATAATGGAAACCGTTGCTTCAACACTCCAAAGGTTCTTTCTATATCATTCCTCAAAGAAGAATGTCTATGGTTGAACAACTCCTATGGACCATAGTAGCGACGCCGCCTAGTGAACTCTTGCAAATGGTATTTTTGGCCACAATATGGGGCTACGTTTTCGGGCATGTGTGTATACCCGGCGTCAACGAGATAATACTTGCCTACAGGAAAACTCTTTCAGTAAGAACATGTCATGCCATATTTGGGTGTGAAAAAAGGGAAAACTCTAAATTAAAAACAAATACACTTACTAGGTGGTGGGTGAGGAAAGTCAGCAGAATTTGTGGTAAGTGCTTCTAGGAAAATTCTCGAATCGTGTGCACTACCTTCCCAACCAGTGTATACAAACGTAAGCTTCATGTCAAATGAACATGCAGCCATGACATTTTGAGTTGTATGCACTTTTCTACCTCGATATGGCATTTGGTCACCTTCTGGTGCCACAACAACAACATGTGTGCCATCTATCGCCCCACACAGTCCTACATGACATAACTTTGAATTAATTTATCAAATTTTCAGTCTTAATAAGCCATATAAAATAATGCAAATGAACTGACATTTTTGTTACCTTAAACCATGGCCAGTACCGTCTGTCATTCCGAATTTTATGATGGGTAACATCCATGTTCGGTGGTTGGATTACAAATGGCGCAAGATTTCCCAACGCCCGCATCATAAGTACGAAATGACGATGAATTGTCTCATTTGAGTGCTGAAATCGATCTCCAGCATTTCTTGTTCCTGAACTTTGACCACAGATAAATAAAAACATAGCCAACGACTCTTCAAGTGACAATCGCATGTTCGACCAGTCTACAACATTTCTACGGACAATCTATTTAACTAATTCCACAAATGTCGGGACTTCCATTCGCAATTGTTCACGGATTGATTTAGGATTTCCACTTAGTAAGAATTTTATGTACTGCTCACCGGTGTATGGACAATTACGTTGCGGTTGTCTCGTAGGAATGTCACGTGTTAGTTGACAAACCATGTGTAAGTCCATCACATCATCGTCATCGTCACTGTACGGGTCGTACATATTGTTCGGTTGCCTTCCATTGGGTCGTGACGACGACATCTAAAGCGGAAAGTGTAAAACAGTCAAAGTATTATCAGTAATGACATGAGTACAGCACTAAAAATTTAATGAGGACATTGCAACAAAGAAAGCATGGCGAAAAGATATTACGACAACATAGTGGTAAGTCTAAAGCCAATGAACTTAGACAGCATGATATAGATAGTTAGGTCAACACCCAACATAGTCCAAACCGAATATTACAAAAACAAACAAATTAAAACAAATATAATTTAAGTTTAACAAATGCGAAAAACAAGAAAAATACACCCAAACAATTCTGCGAGCATCTTCATTTCCAGAAACCTCAAACCGAACAGTGGGATGACCAAGCTTCTCACAAACTGAGGATCCAAAGGTACCTCATTTCCGGTTCCATGGTCATAAACATGGTTCGCCATTCTAGTGATGTGAACATGTTCATGGCCTTCAAAAACAAGCTCGGATCCAGGGCCATTGATTTTAGGATGGTCATACATGCTGCAACGGAGTACGCATCACCAGCCCCAGCGTTGGCCTCTGCTTGAAGGTAAAACCGTTCACGTGCTTCACATGAACGTTGCCATGATTGCAGTGCTTCGTCCATTTTTGGGTTCTTGCTGGACGGACCCTGGCCACTAGACTTACGCTTACTTCCGGAAGTGCAAGATTCATCTACTACGCCTTTTCCCGACGTATATGCATGAAAGCGTTCATCCATTTCTCGCTCGTCATCAGATGTGGGTGCACCCTGATGAGAAGAACGCGCAAAAGCGCCAGTGGCAAATGACTTGGCAAATATTTCTGACATGAGCTCATAATGTTCAAGGCCTTTGGTTTGGAATTGTTTTGCGTTGGGGTGTGCCTACAAGTTGTAAACATTAATTAATCATGTAGAAAATTATTTCTCTATGCACATGGTTATGCTAAATGTATGAGCGAAAATAATTACCTGAACATAATTTTCCTAAACATCGTCTGGGGCTGTCACTGTTTGAGTGATTGGATCCCATCCCAAACCCGTGTGGTTTTTCAGAGCAACAAACTCTTTGTAGCTCGCCTTCAAACGCGTGAACTTACCCTTCAATTTTTTTGGCCCATAATTTTTCCCAACCTTTTTAATCATCTCATCATCAATTGTTTGCCACTGCCTTGGGAAAAAACTCCTATCTTTCTTTGACATGGAAGGACCCTCTTTCTTTATTTCGTCCACCAAAATTTCTAAAAATATCTTGACAATTTCGGACCCCCACATCTTAAAGTCGTCATTATCGTTAGCCATTCTAGCCTAATACAAGTGCAACAAATTACAATTTATAGTTATATGAACAACTATTAATGTGAAGCCATTACAAATAATAGCCATTACAAATATTACGAATATTTAATATGAGATTCCATGTGCAAAAGTTTACCGGATAAGGAGTTTCATTTTCAGCAGTGGACGAATTGACTGATGGTTGAGGTGATCTCTTCCTCTTGGCCCTTGGTGTATTTAACAATGACCGTGGAGTACAAAGTTGGCCTGGTTTAAAATCAAAATGAAAAATTCAGGATGAGCAGAAATTATGTGCCATACATGAGCAGAATTATCAAAGCACAATTTTCAGAATGAGCAGAATTTATGTATGCATATATGAGCAGAAGTATGAAGAATTTTCAAAATTAGCAGAATTTATGTACGCATACATGAGCAGATTTGTGAAAGCACAATTTTTAGAATAAGCAGAATTTATGTACGCATACATGAGCAGAATTATCAAACCACAATTTTCAGAATGAGCAGAATTTATGTATGCATACATGAGCAGAATTAGCAAAGCACAATTTTCAGAATGAGCAGAATTTATGTACGCATACATGAGCAGAATTTGTTCTCTTTTGTGAGTCTGCATTAACCTTACTGAATCGTGATCTTCGGATTCTATCGGCATCCATTGCTCGAGTGCAAGCTGAGGAGGTGAATGTCTGATGGATATATCATACACGCAGAGGGGAATTACCTAAGAACATTTCTATCATGTTGTGGACATAATGGAAACCTCAATGTCTGCAATTTCTTTGGATGTTTGGATTGAACACTGAAATATGACAATTTTTTGGCTTTGTAATTTCAAAAAATTGTGTTGAATCTATTCGAATTCTAGCAATACTATGTTATCTCTGGGTTGAAGAACTAATTGTCTTGTAAGGAACTGCTTAATTTTTCATGAATCTTCATCAGTTTAAGATATCAGATTGCTGTATGGATTGGTGATAAAGCATGCTGGCATGTTTGATGGGTATTCAAGCCTTTGTTGTCTTCAGGAGGAGGAAAAAAAGAAGAGAAAAAGGTGGAGATTCGAGCCTGTATGTGCAGTGAATTAACATTTCACTTCAATACAGACATGAATAAATCATTATGGTGGCTGTTATATAAAATTTGTTTATCCTACAATTTCATTTTTATTTTCTATTCCTTTAATATCTGCTGTGAAGTGACATTGTGGTTTTTGTTTGCACAACTGGATTTGAATAATAGGCTGGTCATGACAGGTTGTTCATCCATGGGTGGTTTTGCCATTATTTCGCTCACTATGTTTGGATCAAGTATTTGTAGGAGATTTGAGGAGTGAAAACAAATGGTAAGGGGAAAGTGAAAAAAAAAGGTTCTATTTCATTCATTGTGATCGTACTTTTCTTTCTCTTCACAAATCACTCCTGAAATTCTTGTTCCAAACATAAGTTATGTAGTGTAAGAGTATCACCCTTGGTTGTGTTTTAAGGTTCTGTTTACATGGTAAAAATGGGTGAGGGAGAATGAAAATTATTTATTGAAATTCTGTACTATAGTGTTTGGTATAGCTACTATTATAACTTACAACTTTTTAGACAAAATTAACTAAGAGATGAAAGCAGAATTTGTTGAAATGCTGCACATATGAAAGCAGAATTTGTTCTCTTTTGTGTTCAATGATCACTAATCCTTGTGTTATGCAAACAAAAGTCATTTTCAGCGTAGAATAGTTCTTATGCAAACAAAAGGAATCACAGAGTTAAAATTGAAAGGCCAATGAATATTTTGAAAAGTCATTTTGCTTCTGTTTTTGTTCTTCTTATTGTGTTAGATTTTCAAAAAAAAAACAAAGAAACAGTTCTAACCTTTTAATCTTTATAGACCATAACCTAAACCCAGAAAATGGATGCATTGTGAAACAGATGCCTTCTTGGAACATCATCCCCATAGAAAAAAATTCAATCTAGATAGACAGAATGATATTCTAATTTCTAATAAATATAACACATAATAAGGGAGCAAAAAAAGAAAGGTGTGTTGTCACCATGAACTCCATGAGTAATACATACATCAAGAAGGGATTGTTGAGATTCATATCCATATATATATATATATATATATCTCAACCTATTAACAATTGGTGCGTTTATCGTTAGGGATAAAATATGAAGAAATCTTGAGCTAAATAACTAAACAAGCATTTTCGGGCAAAAAGTATATGACAGTGTAAAAGTATATGAAATCTTGGATATGCAAGGATATATTACAGTATATGACCACAAATTCCAGGCATTTTCGGGCAAAAAGTTGTATCCTTCTTATTTGAGAGGTTGAAAATGATATCAGCAGAATTGAGGGACCTTTAAATTATTCGTTCACCTTCATTGTTTACTGCCGTGGAACGAAATTCATGGCTCAAATCAGTGTAAATTCATCTTTTCACAAAAAATGGAGAGAAACAGCCATTTCCTTATGAAAATTGCTAATCCAAAAAATGGAACTATCTGTAATCTGCATATGTTCTATGAGACACCAAATAAATTAGGCTAAGGTTAATTTACCGATTTCGAAAATTATCTGATTTCAAAAATTTGCCGATTGCGAAATTCACCACAAATTGACAACCGAAAGGCAAAAGCCATGCGAACTTTGTAAACCAAAATCAGTGAATACATTGTTCAGAACTGACAAACCCAAATGAAATTTAAAAAAACAAATATATATATTTATATGGATTACAAATACCTCTTGCTTGCCTGCTTTTGGTGGCCCTCAAATCCCACCGTCCACAACGAAGTTTTGAGCACGGCCTCTCCGTTTTTGCAGCGAAGGATGAAGTTCTGCTTCGTCTTGGTGGGGTTCGAAGCTGGCTGGTTTGCATTTTATAGAGCCCAGAAGAAAAAAATGAAGGACAATGATGTTACAAGTCCCGATTGTGTGAAGATTTCATTCAGTTTGACAAAGTAGCCAAAGCTAGGGCACGATTTGGGGAAATCTGTGAGGCAGAGATGAAAGAGGTGATAGACAGTGTCGGTGCATCTAATGCGGAAGATTTCTCAAATCTTGAGCAGCGTATTGATGGAGGGAAGGCAAGTGGGTCTTCGAAGGTAGTTGGGAAGGCAAGTGGGTCTTGAACAGCGTATTGATGCAGATCTTGACGTACAGGTGCGGATCGTCTTCCTTCACATAGCCGATAGAGAGCCGTTGGACTGCCTTGAATGCTTTTCTTTGTATCACAGAGATAGGTCAGAAAGGTTCTTTTGAGAGTGAAAAGACAGAAGATGCGTTTTCAGAAAAGTTTTGAGAGAGAGAAGTTCCAAAATGTGTTTTGAGATGAGTCTAAGAGAATATTTCATAAACAGGTTTGCCAAACGTGTTTTGGTACTTTTTTCTCTCAAAAATTGTTTCTGAAATACAAACCAAACAAGCCCATTATCCCTCGATTCTTGTTTCCTCACCCACGAGGCCACTCCTTCTTTTCTCATCACCCACGAGACCACTCACATGAACCACCCACTATCTCTTAAAATAATTTATCATTTTTCCCACCCAAAACCTCATCATAATATATTCTATCTATATTTTAATATATAAACATATACATATATATAAATTGAATTCAATTTCTTTTCTTTTTCTTTTTTTTTATTTTTTATTTTTCTTTTTTTTTTTGTTTTGTTTTTGTTATTTTTTATTTCTAAAATACACCACCTCAAAATATATACACACACATCAAATTATATAAAACAAATAAAATTATAAAATACTACAAAGTAATAAACTATATGATATAAACTAATTTGGCCAAAATAGGTGAGGTCTGGGATTAAAATTTCAATTTGATATTTTTGGTAAGGGTGGTCAAACTAAAGTGCTCAAGTCTTAGGACAGGTCAAAATGGGATGTCTACACATGCTACCAACAATGGTATTAGATTGTATCACTGTAACATGCCCGAGGGGTACCCGCGCGCGTTAAACAGTTCGGACTCCCGAGATCTCTTTGATCTCAAGTCTCACGAGTGCAATGTGAAACGTAGATGAGAGTCCAGATTTGGAAACTTTTATTAAAAATCCATTTTATTGCAATTTTGTTAAAAATGGACTGCGTCATCAGATCTCAGAGTCGCCACCTAATATTTTGGGAAATTAGGAAACCCATGACTCGGTGCCAAGGCCACTGTTCGTCGTAACCAAAGATGCTTGGCTCGGAACCTTAGGTATGAGAGGGGAAGGTCAATAATGAGCACCCCCGCTCACCCGATCAAAAGATCGGCCTCTACTAAACCATGATATGACTTTTATTTTCTTTATATGTTTATGTTCTGATTATTTTAGTAAATCCTAAAATTTACTATGTAAAGTATACAAGTATAGACTAGTTTGCTCAAATTGGAACAATTCAATTTCATGTTTGTTTTTCGAAAAGGGTTTGAATTTGCCACTTGACAAAGTGGACTTAAAGTTTGTGAATTTTGCCACTACAAAGTGGGCTTAAAACGTACATTTACTGAATTATTCCAATTCAAGCAACAAGCCTTCATCCACAGGCATTCATACAGTTATATCAATTAAGCAATTAGCCACATGGTAGGATGCTAAACATAATAAGAAAAAGACACACAAATGGGACGCTAAAGCATAAAAACTCACAGATTGACCGACGTCCCTCGAACAACTACAAAACAAAAGTTAGTAAAATATGCATGATCTTATATACAGAATCCTAATGCCATTCACTCATGAGATGCAACTAAAGATTCGGCTTCTAAGATATGACATGTGAATCATCTCAATAACATGAGGTAGCGCATAGAATCACAGAAGAATTGATTAAATCCACACATGTAAATGTAGCCGAATCTTAATGCATGAAACATGGATGTAAAGCATGGATATGCATAACATGTCAGATATATACATACACACAGTTAGGGAAAGCGATTAAAGAATGGGATAGAAAGAAGCGGGGTGGAGGAATTATTACAACGCTTTAAATATTACAAATCCAAATGAGAGAGAGGAGAGAATAATAAAATAAAATAAAATCTCACAAAACACTCAAAATAAAAATAAAAATAAACAACTTCATCACTGGCACATGTCACTCCTTTTCGCATGTCCCGGGTTCCGCAACATCGCATGATTCACATTTTCTGGATTCGAGCGGCAAACCAAGGAACGGATTTGAAATCTGACTAGCATGGCTTATAGGGAAATCACTATTGGATGATGTGCAAATTTCCTGAGAGTGTAAAGAGAGAAGAGAGAGAGAGTTGGGTTGTGTAGTGGTGCTGGGTCTCTAGAGAGAGAGAGTGTCGTGTGCATGGGTGTGTGGGTGAGTGTTGTGTGTGTGTTGAGTGTATCAGTGTGTTAGTGTGGAGTGTATCAGTGTGTATCAGTGCATGTGTATGGTGTGTGTGTGTTAACAGTGTATTCTTCCTCTTCTCCCGTGTGAATATGTATCAGTCTCGGTGTGTGCTGTTGCTGTCCATGGTGGTGTGGTGGTGCTGTGTTGGGTCCTCTGAATTGGGTGTCTCTTTTCCCCTTGCTGCCGTGTATGGATGGTGTGGGTGTGTGTGTTGTGAATGTTGTGCCGAGAGGCCAAGAGAGGTGGGTGAGTGTGTGTATCAGTGATGGTGTGTGGTGTATCAGTGATCCGTGTGCGTGTGTGCATGTGTGTGTCACCACCCTTCCCCTCTCTCTCTACCCATGTGTCTGTGTGTGAGGTGGGTGCGTGTGTTTTTGCTGCTGGGTCTCTCCCGTATATCAGTCATGCATGGCTGTTATGTGTGGTCCCTTGAGAGTGTGTGAGAGACTGTGTGTAGGTGTGCATGGATGTAGCCGTGAGTGGGTGTATGGTTTGTGAAGCTAAGTGTGCATGGGTGGCGTGAGATGAGAGAGATGGGGTGCTGGGTGTGATGGGTTAGAGAGAGAAAAGAGAGCCCGTGTGTGTGTGTATCAGCTACGGTGGTGATCCAAAGAGAGAGGTGCCGAGGTGTGTGCTATGTGCCTTGGCTGTCATGGTGTGTGAATGTGTGTGGAGGAAAAAGCCCCCTGAGAGAGGTTGATGCCAAGTCTTTTTATAGCTGTGTATGATATGCTGGATGTCTTGTGTATGTGATGAGTGTCATGCATGTGCTGGGTTTCCTCTTCAAACTCCAACCGAGAGAGAGAGAGAGTGCCCCTCCCCTCTCTGTATCATTCCCCGTGTGTCCCCCCTTTCCAACTGTAATGAATGGAAAGATATATTAAAACCAACCCTCCACTACAGACCCCTCATCATATTTCACCACCCACTCCTCTCCTTTTCTCTTTTTCAAAATTGTCTTCACCTGCTCCAATATGATGCCCCTTTTTGTTCTATATTCCCCCACTCACTCTAAAATCATTTCCCACCTCCCCACTCACTCTTTTCCCCTTTTCTTTTTTTTTTTTGTTTTTTTATCAAATATCACATGTCATATAAACACACCTAAAAATTTTTCACAAACACACAAAATTATATAAAATTATACAAAATGATAAATTCACATAAAAATATTTTAATTTGACCAAAATGGGTGAGTTTCGGGATTTAAAATTTCAATTTGATTTTTTTTTTGGTGAGGGTGGTCAAACTAAAATGCCCAAGTCTTAGGGCCGGTCAAAATGGGGTGTCTACAGTTGCCCCTCTTTGACAGAGCTCGAAGTCATGAAATGACGTGAGTGAATGTCAAAGCCCAAAGACGACCCTTTTGACAAGGCCATAAGACTTGGGCAAAAAATCAGATGTAATGCAAGTGGTTGAACCTGAAGGTTGCCTACGTATCCCTTTGCAAGGAATCAAACCAGCGTAGTTCAGGGCAGAATGCAAATGATATGCTCAAAATGCAGTTTGAAAGTTGGACTTACAAGCTTCGCGAAGCCGGTTATTTTTGAAAAAACTTATGATCATGCAAGAGAGGAAAGACCTCAACCAAGAGAAATCGACATCCTAACATGTGTCACGTGAAAGGAAGAAAGATGGTGTAAACAACAGGCGCACCTGATGTTTTTAACCGAGTGAATCAAAGACCTAACGCGTCTCACGCGAGAGGAAAAGGGGTGGTGTAAACAGACAGGCGTACCTGACTGTATTTTAACCGGGGTGGAATAACAATGGTGTAACCAACAGGCATATCTCAATGTATTTCATACGGAGAGAGGGAAGGTTTTAACCAAGGAGATAGACAATGGTGTAACCAACAGGCGTATCTCAATGTATTTCATACGGAGAGAGGGAAGGTTTTAACCAAGGAGAAAGACAATGGTGTAACCAACAGGCCTATCTCAACGTATTTCATACGGAGAGAGGGAAGGTTTTAACCAAGGAGAATGACAATGGTGTAACCAACAGGCATATCTCAACGTATTTCATACGGAGAGAGGGAAGGTTTTAACCAAGGAGAAAGACAATGGTGTAACCAACAGGCGTATCTCAACGTTTCATACGGAGAGAGGGAAGGTTTTAACCAAGGAGAATGACAATGGTGTAACCAACAGGCGTATCTCAACGTATTTCATACGGAGAGAGGGAAGGTTTTAACCAAGGAGAATGACAATGGTGTAACCAACAGGCGTATCTCAACGTATTTCATACGGAGAGAGGGAAGGTTTTAACCAAGGAGAAAGACAATGGTGTAACCAACAGGCGTATCTCAACGTATTTCATACGGAGAGAGGGAAGGTTTTAACCAAGGAGAATGACAATGGTGTAACCAACAGGCGTATCTCAACGTATTTCATACGGAGAGAGGGAAGGTTTTAACCAAGGAGAATCACAATGGTGTAACCAACAGGCGTATCTCAACGTATTTCATACGGAGAGATGGAAGGTTTTAACCAAGGAGAAAGACAATGGTGTAACCAACAGGCGTATCTCAACGTATTTCATACGGAGAGAGGGAAGGTTTTAACCAAAGAGAAAGATAATGGTGTAACCAACAGGCATATCTCAACGTATTTCATACGGAGAGAGGGAAGGTTTTAACCAAGGAGAACAACAATGGTGTAACCAACAGGCGTATCTCAACGTATTTCATACGGAAAGAGGGAAGGTTTTAACCAAGGAGAAAGACAATGGCGTAACCAACAGGCGTATCTCAACGTATTTCATACGGAGAGAGGGAAGGTTTTAACCAAGGAGAATGACAATGGTGTAACCAACAGGCGTATCTCAACGTATTTCATACGGAGAGAGGGAAGGTTTTAACCAAGGAGAAAGACAATGGTGTAACCAACAGGCGTATCTCAACGTATTTCATACGGAGAGAGGGAAGGTTTTAACCAAGGAGAAAGACAATGGTTGTTTGAAAATTCATGATTTATACAATGCAATGCAATGTCATGGAATGCTGGCTATGTTTGCAACTTTCCCTATTCTCCAACAGGGTGACAGACTAGGTTGGTTCAGTTTCCAGAGTTAAGGCGCATACAAGCTATCTCAACCTATGGGGCTGCCATACAGATTTCAAGCCGGGGATATACCCCTGGGTATTTAAACCAGACTTTAGTCTCGGAAATCCCAAACCTTTTGCGTTCTAGGCATCGCCATTCGAACTCTAGTTTCCACCGTCTCAGTTGATCTCCTAGGAACTCATTACAAACACAATCAGGTGACTATTCCAGACCGATTGAAGTCGTTCGGGCACGACAAACACCAAAGGAATTGCACCTTTAGAGGATTTAAGGTCTCCTAGACCCCGTAGGATTTAAGGACTCCTAGACACCGTAGGATTTAAGGTCTCCTAGACCGGGAGAGTGTACAAGATGGTGCGATGCGCAAGATAGCGTGATTGAAATTGATGCACAAAGCAGTGCGGTACCCAAAGCAGGGCGATTGAAATTGATGCACAAAGCAGTGCGGTGCCCAAAGCAGGGCGGTGCCCAAAGCAGGGCGATTGAAATTGATGCACAAAGCAGTGCGGTGCCCAAAGCAGGGCGGTTGAATTTGATGCACAAAGCAGTGCGGTGCCCAAAGCAGGGCGGTTGAAATTGATGCACAAAGCAGTGCAGTGCCCAAAGCAGGGCGATTGATGCACAAAGCAGTGCGGTGCCCAAAGCAGGGCGGTTGAATTTGATGCACAAAGCAGTGCGGTGCCCAAAGCAGGGCGGTGCCCAAAGCAGGGCGATTGAATTTGAGATTTATGTGGTAGGTGCATGAGGTGAGATTATTGTGCGATAGATGCACAGAATGAAAGAAGGAATTTGTATGTTCGAACCAAATACCGTATACATATACCATGTACAAACAAAATACATACGAATACGGCAATATACACAGACAAATAACAGACCTATACACAGACATGGACATATACAGTATATATACACGTATATATGACACAGACATATACGGACCTATACACAAACATATACGGATATATACATAGATATATACGGATATATCTTTTCTGGGCTTGCTGTTTTCTCTCTTTTCTTTTTCTTTTTTTTCTTTTTTTTCTTTTGTTTTTGGAGTCTCTGTAATCGGGGATATCATCCCCTGACTGTAACAAAATCAGTTTCTGTTTTGCTCATCAATGGCGTGACTGGCATATCACTTTGAGTTTGAAAATAATTTTGATTGAATTTGAGCATGATTGAATTTTGAACTCTGAATGGAACATTGATTCTATACTGACCTAAATCAGAGAATGACTTAATGAAAGAAGAACGAAGCAAAACGATCCAAACATACTTATATACATTGACTAGTATAAATACACCGACTGGTATAAATATACTGTCTGGTATGAATACACACTTATATACACTAAATAGTTGACTCGAGCGGTGAAGAAGACAGAATCTCTAACTTGACTATGCCCCTAGTTCATTGTCTTGACCCTTTTTTTGTCTCTTGATTTTTTTGAAAACATGTTTTGATCAACATGAGAGTTAGATTAGCATACTTATTCCATTTTTTGTTTCAAATCATGTAAGCTAAACTGTGAGCACTGAAAATTTTCCCTTTTCAAATCCAAAGAATGGTCCAAGTTTTGCAAAAATAGAACAATTTTCGAGAAAAATTAGTCAGCTTCATTCAAATTAATCAAAACCTATTTTTGCAAATGGCCACAACTCAACTAACATGGAATCAACCATTGGGGTGCATAGTCCCAAACCAGATAATCAAAGGTGATATCTGAACCAAGCCAACCGAACCAAGCCAATCCGAACCGAATAAAGTCGAGCAAAACTGGACCGGACCGAACCGAACCGCCAAACCGAATGGAACCGAACTGAACCAAGTTAAATCGAACCAATTGAACTGAGCAGAATGAAGATACACCAATCAAACACGGATAGGACAACCAAATCGACTAAAGATACACCAATCAAACATGGACAAAATGAATGAGTTGAAAAATTATTGGGGCCGAACTTCAAGATGAAGCTACCTACGTATCCCAAAGATAGGAATCAGGCCATCGTAGTTCGGGCTGAGGTTCACTCGGGTATTGACACTCTCCTTTTGTGCTCTAACTTTTGCCAAAGCCGCCCTTTCGGGTTTTCAACCTTGCGAGCTTTTCATTTTTCATTTTTTTCATTTTCATCATTTTTTTTATTTTTTTTTTTTTCATCATCATTTTTTTTATTTTTTTTGTTTTTCTGCTTTAACTTTTGCCTGGGTCGTCCTTCCGGGTTTTCCGCCCAGCGAGCCTCTCAAGGGTTTCAGTTTAGCTTGTCCATGTTGATTGGGTGTGAGATCTCTAGGCCATCAAAATCTATAATAATGACTGCTACACTTGACCAGGAGATATGATGATGTAGGGACTAGGCTACTTGGGTTTGATTTTGCCCCTAGTGTAGTGGATAGGAACTCGACTGTCCTTCAATAATAAAATTCATTCGCTCAAATTCTGGGTTTGGCCTTTCTAGGCGGTCTTCATTGGGAAACGATTCAGTTTTAACTCTTTGATCACATCCAACCTTTTACCCCTAGTTCAAGGACTGCTTCAAATCTTAAGTCACATCCGACCTTCTTGCCCCTAGTTCAAGGGTTGTTTCCAATCTGAATCACAGGCCCTACATAGTTTTGGCTAAGGTTCACTCGAGTATTGACACTCTCCTTTTACGCTCTAACTTTTGCCAAAGCCGCCATTTCGGGTTTTCAACCTTGCGAGCTTTTCATTTTTTTTTATTTTTTATTTTTTATTTTTTTGTGCTCTAACTTTTGCCTGGGTCGCCCTTCCGGGTTTTCGGCCCAGCGAGCCTCTCAAGGGTGGTACCTTATTGCCCCTAGTTCAAGGGCTGCCTCCATTTCAACTATGCAAGCCTCACACTTTTGCCCCTAGTTCAAGGGCTGTTTCAAATCTGAATCACATTCGACCTTATTGCCCCTAGTTGAAGGGCTGCCTTTATTTGAATCACATCATGGCCCTTAGTTCAAGGGCTATTTCCAATTTGGATCACATCATTGCCCCTAGTTCAAGGGCTATTTCCATTCATATTCGACCTTATTGCCCCTAGTTGAAGGGCTGCCTCCATTTGAATCACATCATGGCCCCTAGTTCAAGGGCTATTTCCAATTTGACTATGCAAGCCTTACACTTTGAATGATCATTGAATACTTCGAATCAAGGTTTGAAAGCTAAGGAGCTAAGGAGGTCGGATCTCAAGTCAAGAGGGATCCTATGCTGTATAATCAATTCCAGGCACGTCTTCATAGGACCACGCAAAAACAATTTTTGAAATCTTTTCACAAAGTGACTAATCACTCGTACTTTACGAAGACAAGACAGAACCAATTTGGACTGAGCCAAGATCCTTCTCAGTACCCACATTAACAAAAATGATCTCATTCATCAAGGGCTTAGCACACCTCTCTTCCTCTCAGTTGATCAAAATTTGCAAATCCCGAGGAAATTCTTCCTCTTTGTTTTTATCAGAGTTTTGGAAAAAGTTTTGAAAAACTTTGGTCAATGCAATGATTTAAAGGCACAGAAAAGTAGGCAGACTCTATGGCATTTTTTTATATTTTATTTTTTTTGAATTTTTTTTTTTTTGAAAAGAGACTATGACTCAGTAATGACACAGACTCAAAAGAAAATAACAAAGAAGACCTAGGCAAGACAGAAATGTCTAGGTTAGCACTATCGAAATCAACAGACTCTGACTCATTAGGCTGACTCGAGCCTGACTCTAACTCTATAAACTTGGTGGAGTCAAACTTAGACTCAATACTCAATTCAGAACTCAGAATAAAACCATTCTCAATTTTGCTAGTCAAAGTGTGGGCCAGCCACAATATTCAAAATGAAACCCGTCCAATCAACAGGTGGTCACTCCCCAATCACAGAGATGGTCGGATACCCTACAAGTTCTATTTATTTACAATGGTCGATTTTGTAGGATATCAGAGTTTTTTTTTTTTTTTTGATTTTATGTTTTGTTTTGTTATTTTGTTTTTTTTGTTTTTGAAGTAATGGTGCTAAACTGAACAGCCTGAACCACTCATTCGAATTTGAGAACCCCTGTATAGATCCAATACATTGCACATGAAGCAGGAAAGAGAACAAACACCCCTAAAGAGGGTGGGGTTATCCTGTCCTAACATGAAATGATCTAGGGTTTCACTATTCAAACAAGCGGTATCATACATCCTAGAAATAGGAAAGCATCCTGTCCTAATTTGAAAGGTACTATAGCTCACTATATGTACAAGGTTAGCTCTACCCTAGGGGTTGAAGTCAAGGTGATGTTACCAAAGAGTCCTTTGGTCATAACCAATAAAGATCCCAGGAAATCAGAAGAGTCAATAGCCTCTCTTCGGAGTCTGAGAACCTTAGATAGCAGAGCTAGATAGCAAAGCTACCCTTTTGACAAATCTCAAAAGGTTAAAACACAAGGCCTCTATAGTAACGTAGAGATAGGTGTAGTGTCACAAAAAGTATGCATGTGCTTCCACCAGTATCTAGGCAACACAGGAACTTTAAGTGCACCAATGCATGCAATGCAGTAAACATATAATTGAAAATAAAAGTCATATCATGGAGTTCGAGTCAAGGTTTCAAAAATCCCCAGCAGAGTCGCCAGAAACTGTAACATGCCCGGGGGTACCCGCGCGTTAAACAGTTCGGACTCCCGAGATCTTTGATCTCAAGTCTCACGAGTGCAATGTGAAACGTAGATGAGAGTCCAGATTTGGCAACTTTTATTGAAAATCCATTTTATTGCAATTTTGTTAAAAATGGACTGCGTCATCAGATCTCAGAGTCGCCACCTAATATTTTTGGAAATTAGGAAACCCATGACTCGGTGCCAAGGCCACTGTTCGTCGTAACAAGGATGCTTGGCTCGGAACCTTAGTATGAGAAGGGAAGGTCAATAATGAGCACCCCCGCTCACTCGATCAAAAGATCGGCCTCTACTAAACCATGATATGACTTTTATTTTCTTTATATGTTTATGTTCTGATTATTTTAGTAAATCCTAAAATTTACTATGTGAAGCATACAAGTATAGACTAGTTTGCTCAAATTGGAACAATTCAATTTCATGTTTGTTTTTCGAAAAGGGTTTGAATTTGCCACTTGACAAGTGGGCTTAAAGTTTGTGAATTTTGCCACTACAAAGGCTTAAAACGTACATTTATTGAATTATTCCAATTCAAGCAACAAGCCTTCATCCACAGGCATTCATACAGTTATATCAATTAAGCAATTAGCCACATGGTAGGATGCTAAACATAATAAGAAAAAGACACACAAATGGGATGCTAAAGCATAAAAACTCACAGATTGACCGACGTCCCTCGAACAACTACAAAACAAAAGTTAGTAAAATATGCATGATCTTATATACAGAATCCTAATGCCATTCACTCATGAGATGCAACTAAACATTCGGCTTCTAAGATATGACATGTGAATCATCTCAATAACATGAGGTAGCGCATAGAATCACAGAAGAATTGATTAAATCCACACATGTAAATGTAGCCGAATCTTAATGCATGAAACATGGATGTAAAGCATGGATATGCATAACATGTCAAATATATACATACACACAGTTAGGGAAAGCGATTAAAGAATGGGATAGAAATAAGCGGGGTGGGGGAATTATTACAACGTTTTAAATATTACAAATCCAAATGAGAGAGAGGAGAGAATAATAAAATAAAATAAAATCTCACAAAACACTCAAAATAAAAATAAAAATAAACAACTTCATCACTGGCACATGTCACTCCTTTTCGCATGTCCCGGGTTCCGCAACATCGCATGATTCACATTTTCTGGATTCGAGCGGCAAACCAAGGAACGGATTTGAAATCTGACTAGCATGGCTTATAGGGAAATCACTATTGGATGATGTGCAAATTTCCTGAGAGTGTAAAAGAGAAAAGAGAGAGTTGGGTTGTTAGTGGTGCTGGTCTCTAGAGAGAGAGAGTGCCGTGTGCATGGTGTGTGGTGAGTGTTGTGTGTGTGTGAGTGTATCAGTGTGTTAGTGTGGAGTGTATCAGTGTGTATCAGTGCATGTGTATGGTTGTGTGTGTTGACAGTGTATTCTTCCTCTTCTCCCGTGTGAATATGTATCAGTCTCGGTGTGTGCTGCTGCTGTCCATGGTGGTGTGGTGGTGCTGTGTTGGGTCCTCTGAATTGGGTGTCTCCTTTCCCCTTGCTGCCGTGTATGGATGGTGTGGGTGTGTGTGTTGTGAATGTTGTGCCGAGAGGCCAAGAGAGGTGGGTGAGTGTGGGTATCAGTGATGTGTGTGGTGTATCAGTGATCCTGTGCGTGTGTGCATGTGTGTGTCACCACCCTTCCCCTCTCTCTCTACCCATGTGTCTGTGTGTGAGGTGGGTGCGTGTTTTTTGCTGCTGGGTCTCTCCCGTATATCAGTCATGCATGGCTGTTATGTGTGGTCCCTTGAGAGTGTGTGAGAGACTGTGTGTAGGTGTGCATGGGTGTAGCCGTGAGTGGGTGTATGGTTTGTGAAGCTAAAGTGTGCATGGTGTGTGAGATGAGAGAGATGGGGTGCTGGGTGTGATGGGTTAGAGAGAGAAGAGAGAGCCCATGTTTGTGTGTATCAGCTAGGTGATCCAAAGAGAGATGCCGAGGTGTGTGCTATATGCCTTGGCTGTCATGGTGTGTGAATGTGTGTGGAGGAAAAAGCCCCCTCAGAGAGGTTGATGCCAAGTCTTTTATAGCTGTGTATGATATGCTGGATGTCTTGTATATGTGATGAGTGTCATGCATGTGCGGTTTCCTCTTCAAACTCCAACCGAGAGAGAGAGAGAGTGCCCCTCCCCTCTCTGTATCATTCCCGTGTGTCCCCCCTTTCCAACTGTAATGAATGGAAAGATATATTAAAACCAACCCTCTACTACAGACCCCTCATCATATTTCACCACCCACTCCTCTCCTTTTCTTTTTTCAAAATTGTCTTCACCTGCTCCAATATAATGCCCCTTTTTGTTCTATATTCCCCCACTCACTCTAAAATCATTTCCCACCTCCCCACTCACTCTTTTCCCCTTTTTTTTTTTTTTTTGTTTTTTTATTATTTTTTATCAAATATCACATGTCATATAAACACACCTAAAAATTTGTACAAACACACAAAATTATATAAAATTATACAAAATGATAAATTCACATAAAAATATTTTAATTTGACCAAAATGGGTGAGTTTCGGGATTTAAAATTTCAATTTGATTTTTTTTTTCGTGAGGGTGGTCAAACTAAAATGCCCAAGTCTTAGGGCCGGTCAAAATGGGGTGTCTACAATCACCAATAGTGGTATCAGAATTTATAAAGAAAATTATCATAATTTCCACCAACAGTGGTATCAGAGGATACCACCAACAATGGTATTAGAACGTATCACCAACAGTAGTATAAGAGTTTATAAAAAAAATTGTTATAATTTTTATCAACAATGGTATCAGAACATACCACCAACACTGGTATCAGAGTTTATAAAGAAAATTGTCATAGCATCCCACCAACAGTGGTATCAAAGTATACCACATGATTTTGAGATATCACATGACTAGCTATGTAATAGCTCAGACTTAAAAATAAATAAAAAAAAGTTAGTGCATAAATTAATTGAATAATATTTGAATTGGACATGTGTAAAATTCTGTGTAAAAATAATCTGATTCTGTATTTTGTATTTTTTTTTATATAGTTTCTTATCTCAGAAAATTATAAAAAATTTAGAATGATGAAAGAGAATGATGAAAAAGAAAGAGAAATGAGTGAATAAGTAGAAGAGGGAAGATACTGATTCAGAAGAATGCAAAAGAGAAGAAGACAAGGAGGGAGAGATAGTCGAGGCGAGCTTACAAATCGAGGAGGTCTGCTTTTGTCAGCCAATTGACACAAAAGCAAGACCGCGTGACAGATGTAGTTTTCGAAGGAAGAGAGAGAAGCGGGAAAGTTGTATACATATATGTATCTATATTGTATATTTACGCATTATATACATGTATTCGACTATTTTTGTCACAAGAGTGACTTGGGTTCAGTGGTTTGGCTCAGTGGTTGAGGGACCAAGGGACGAAGCCTGAGGTCAGGGGTTCGAAACCCCATATTCCTGCATTCGTGTTTTATTTCCTTTTTGCATGTTTTGCTTACGTGCGATGACGTCGACTTACGGAAAATTCCATCTTAGTAACGGCATGTGCTCACTTACATCCATAGACAGAATATTCCTTGTCAGTAATGGCATATTTCTCCAAATGTAACTGTGTATATGTAAACATCTGTGTATTTTCTCCGTATTTGTCTGTATGTGTTTGTGTATCTTTTGTTCGTATTTTTTCCCTTGGTGAAAATGTTGTGGAGACACCACGAGGTTGAGGAGGTGACTTGAGAATGTGAGGTTGAAGTCTGTGAGAAGTATTCGGACCTTTTTATCGATGTTTGGGAATTGTGATAAAATGTTATTTTGATATTAGGATGTACATTGTATATGTTATGGAGTAGGGTGAATCTTTTATGTTTAATTGGGAGGCTGTGTTATCATGCTATGATTATGTTTCTACGGTTGTAAGTGATTTTAATTTAGCAAGGTTAATCTATTTATTAACTATTTGGAATTTTAGAACTGTTTCAGTGTTAATTTTTATATGTGTCTTATTGTGATTGGTTTTGTATACTTCTAGAGTGAGAGGTAGACTATTCTGTTAACTGTCCTAAAGAGCAGTATTAATACTTGTCAATAAGCGAGTTGGTATAGTAAGAGTTATTTAATTTGGGTTTGATCTCGTGAAGTATCGTAATATTAGTGTGATGAAGAATAGTGTTGGTAAGGTATTGTCTGTTTTGTGACGGTTGACGGTCATTATTTAAGTTGGTGGTTAGTGCTTTTGAAGAGTTATTATTTCGTTTTGTTAAGGTCTCGGAATAGTGATAGTTATTTTGGCCTTGGGGTGCATTGTGCATTAAGTGATGGAGATAGTTCGTTGAAGTTGGGTTATCACCAATAAGGTAAGGAGTCTTAGTATTTTGAGGAGACGTTTTGTCAAAATTTGTGTTATGCTTAAGGGATTATATCCTATTTTGGTTACTTTAGGTTATTGATGTGGATAGAAGAATCATTTAATGGTTGATACTAGTAAGGGTGGTTATAATCAATTGTTGTGCAAAAGTAATGGTTTAGTTCGTTACTGATGTGACTCGTTGAGACTCATGTAGTAGTCAAAGAATTTTTGTTGATGCATTGGTAAGTACCTGAGTGAGTTTGTGGGTGACTGTAAAATGTATTACATTACTTGAGTTATTTTCGAGGACGAAATTTCTTTAAAGAGGGTAGGTTGTAATGACTCAAAAATATATATATATATATATAATATAAAATAAAATAAAAGTAGGGAATATATTCTGATGATGGTTTTTGTGGTGGAGGATTTGTTTTTTTTTTATAAAAGGGAAGTGAGTGCTGGAGTGGGGTTCAAGCATGGGAAGGAAAAATATATTTTTTTTATAAAGAAACCCACTTGTACACACACAGAAGGCACATGGGGAGAACGCACTCGGGTTCTCTCTCTCTTTCTCTCTCTCTCTTTCTCTCTCTCTGGGTCAGTAAGCATGAGCTGGTTTGGGTTGTTGCAGAACAAGTTCAAGTGTTAGTGGAGTTGGCAAATCCTTGTGGGTCTAGTAGAAAACAAAACATAGCATTATTTTACTCCCTCTCTTCGGTCTTTTATTCAAAGAGAATGTGACATTTCTAGAGTTGAAGAATTTGCAGCTATTGCTGGACCCAAATGTTGAGCTATCAAATAGGAGTTTACAAACAACAGTGATCTGGTTGGTGCTCCGGGAGTGGGTTGCATCAATTCTGGTGCTAGTCTATTCAGGCAAGGGTCTTATCATGGCGAGTTTGTATCTTCTTCGGCGACAGTTAACAGATTGGCCTTCCAAGTTTGACCTGGTTTGGGTTCTGATTAGTGGTTTTGCAGTGCACAATTGGTCTCCGCCAATCTGCTTCACTATGGTGTTGTTGCTAGAGTCACGCTGTTCTGGTTCTGTATGCTGTCGTCGGTGCTACACTGGCGATAGTCGTGCTAAAGAGTAGTGTGTGGTTCACATCCCATGCGTTTGTTCTTGATGCTGCGTGGACTCACGCTTCTTCGCGTGGGCTATTGGTGATGTTGATGGCTGGATGTGCTCCTGTAGCAATAGTACTATTAGTGTTGCTTACAGCCTTTTTTTTTTTTTTCTTTGGTCGAGAATTGGAGGGATTTTAAAATTGGTAATGAAGAAGTGGGTTTGATCTACGTCTCTGGTTGATAAGTATGTGAGATGATGAGGGTGTTTGGCCAGTGGGAAGAAGAGGAGTTCACATGGGTGTGCCTCAGTTATACATATAGATTGTGATGCTTTTAGGCCAAAGAAGTTAAGGTATGATGATAATAGCACATGGGCTGCCCCGAGGATATCTCTTATCCTTATATTTTATAAATATATTTTGAGTTGATTTGCAAATTTTCCATCCAATTGGGAACTCTGTTACTACAATAGGAGGGCCACCACGTGGGCGTGGTTGTTAGTAGGCCACCCATGTTAGCTGGTTGATTGCATGTTGCTGCCTCTTGTGGAAATTCAAAATTGGTTTGGTGTTTGTAGGCAAAAGATGAGGGGGCTTTTTATGGCCTTACTTTTTGAATGACTCTGGTGGGGCCCGAAGCACGCGGGTTTACATGAGGTGAGGTTTGAGGAACCATATTGAAAGTCAGAGGGCTTGTCGTGATCTTCGCAATGATGATCTCGGATCCATGATCGGGTGATGTTTGCATTTTCGAATTAGCTCTTCTTCAAAACTTGAGGTAGAGATTTTCTACACTATAATATGGTTTTTAGCTTAGTTATTTGCTATTGTGTATAGATGATGAGATTTGGTTGTGGTTTGGACAAATCTAAGATTTGGATTTGAAATTATAAAATAGGGGTTTCTCGGTTTTGGACTTTATTGTGAATATGGGGTTTTGAAATGGGGTTATTTGTGTATAATTGATGAAATTGAGCCTTGGGGTTGTTATTTGAGAAATGGGGAAAAATGCCCTAATTGGGATTAAATGAATTGTTTGTCAAAATAATGAAATTAATTATGGGAATATATAATTGGATTGGAAATGATGAAATTGGGTGGAAATGTAATTGAATGGTGTAGTTGGATTGATAAATCACTCACCTATAGAAGACGTAATAATTTATCTGTTGATAGATTTATTTACCTGTTTAGTGATAATTGTTTTGGGCTATCGGTGGAGGATAGCCATGATTGTTGTAGAACTGCATGATGATTAAGTAAATTAAAACTAATCAACTGAATTATGTCATTGAATATGACGGTTGGATTAACACATTGAATATGTGCTATAATTGATCATTGTATATGATAATGTGCTTAAATACATTGTATATGTATGTTTATTGGGAGGAGATAGGGGATGTACTTCATAGGTGATTATGTTTTTAAATACATTGTATATGTATGTTTATTGGGAGGAGATAGGGGATGTACTCCATATGTGATTATGTTTTTAAATACATCGTATATGTATGTTTATTGGGAGGAGATAGGGGATGTACTCTATATGTGATTTTGTTTATAAATACATTGCGTATGTATATTTGTTTGGGAGGAGAAAGGGGATGGACTCCATTTAAAGCAAGTTGGCCGGAGTGTCCTAGGTGAAAGACCCGAAATTTTATATATAAATGGGTGCCGATTTCTTCAGACGAAATATCCGTAAAATGGCAAGTTTGAAGTGTTTATGTGTGTTTTGCATAAATGGAAAACCATTGAGTTGTAGTCTCATTTTGGTTGTTGAAAGATAATGAATCTAACTCATGAATTGAGTAGCATATATATGAACTGGAAATGAATTGAAGAAAAAGGGAATAAGATTGGTCTTAGTGGCATATGAATATGCAGGCATTGTGAATGCATCCGTATCGGTATTGTTTATATACGTGGTATTTATAACTTTGCTAAACCTCATATATTGTGTTAGATTATCTCTACTGGGCTGTTGGCTCACCCTATACGGGAACATCATTTTCAGGTGCAGGTGAGATGTTTCCTCCAAGGCAATAGCATGGATGGACTTTCGGGAAGCAAGAGCTTCTTATTTATGCCTTATGTGTGTATGCTTGTTATTTGTAAAGTCGAGGGCTTAAAATGTAGTGAGCGAGACTCAATTTGTGTAACCAAGCAATGACTTGGAAAGATGTAAGCCTGTATAGCATTTAACTGGTTGTTAAATAGTAAACTCTGATGTATGAAAGTATGTTGTTTCTCATATTTATTCCGCATATGAGTTATCTTTATTGTATTATTTTGGGGGCGTTACATGTTTGAGTTGTAGGAGATGTAAATGTGCAATGCAACGGCTCAAAATTGAGGCTAGGCTGGTACTATAATAGTAGGTAGGGGTTGTACCGTGTCATGGCAAAGTTTTAGGAAATGGTTGCCTCCTTTTCGGACAACCATTTGGACGGTGCTCTTTGGCCAGTGGGAGCCATCACGGGTCCCGTTTTGCTAATCGGAACCGTTCAATGTGTACAACTCGTCGAGTATTATATGTTTGTAAAAAATCATGTTGATCGGATATCTATAACTATCTGATTGGATTAGTTTTTTTTGTCAACCATTAACTATAACACCATGCATTTTTATACCAAATTGATTTGATCATGTAGTTAGCGATATCTAATTAACGTGATCTTTTAAAGGCATATAGTAATGGAAGAGTTCTACACATTAAACGGTTCAGATTATCAAAATGGGACTCGTGATGAGCCTCCGCAAGCCTAGTATTACCTTCCAACTTAGTATATATATATATATATTTTTTTTTTTTTTCACGTCAGCTTAGGTGCACTTTCCCATCAGGTTAGGTGCACTTTCTTATGAAACAATCAATGAAGTAAGGAATTAAAAAAAAAGAAAAAATAAGGCCAGCCACACACACAGAGTGTGCTGCTGTGCACTGCCACTGTCACTGCCAGTGATACATCATATTATCTTTTTCCATCAAATAATTATTAATTTGATTTTAATTTAATATAATAAATTATTATTATTTTTTGTTTTATTTTTAAGTTATTAATGTTATTTATTTAATTATATTAATTTTTATTTTATTTTTTTTATTTTTTTTATTTTTTATAAGATCAATCTTTTTATTTTTTATTTTTTTAATTTTTATAAGATCAATCTTTTTATTTATTTAATTATTTTATTTTTTATAAGATCAATCTTTTTATTTATTTAATTATTTTATTTATTTATTTTTATAAGATCAATCTTTTTATTTTTTTAATTATTTAATTATTTTATTTTATTTTTTATAAGATTAATTTTTTTATTTTATTTTTTTAATTATTTAACAATTGTAAGTTGTTTTTTATTTTTATTTTTAGAAATTTGATCATTGGTAGAGAGAGGGATTGATGGTTGGGTTGGGCTAGGCCGAGCCGTCCGCAGGGCCCAAAATTTTTTGGAACGGGCCGGGGCCCAAAATGGGAGGCCCAGGCCCAGGCTCAAGGTACTGGGCTGGGCTCAGGCCCGGGCTTAACCGGGGCGAAACGAGCCAAGCCCACCTCGGGCTTCGGGCCGTCCACGGTCCTTGGGCCATTTTTACACCCCTACACACATCCCATAAAAAAAATAATAATAATTGAAAAGAGACAGCAAGTACACTGCACAGTCCAGCTGCTTGTGTCAGTGAGGATAATATGGTAATTTTACAATTTTAATACATATTTTTTCATAAAAAGTCAAAAAGTTAACACAAACATCCATATTTTTTTCCTCTACTTTTTAGTCTAAAAAGACAAAAAGTGCACTTATTTAGTACACCCCAAACAACCCTTAAATTTCTTAGCAACTTTTCAAATAGAGGGAATTATATCCAGTCAGACAAATAATATTTCACTTATATTCCATCACAGAATTATTTACACCTTATATGTTTTTATATATATTTTTTCTTATTCCAACTGTGCAGTAATTCCTCCTTCCAAATACATCCTCTAAAAAAACTAGGGGAAAGCATATAGTATGCACTTTACAATTAAAGAAAAAAATAATATAATTTTATATTTTATAAGTCATAATTAAAAAAATAATAATTCATAACTAAACAACACATGAGACATAATCAAAGATCATGAGTCAAAATTAAAATAAGATCAAAATTAAAGAAAAAAAAAATGATCATAACTAAAAAAGAAGATGATATAACTTAAGGGTGCAAATAGTAAAAATGTGTATATTAGAATTTTCCAAAACTAAGTCACCAAAAAAAAAAATAAAGTTAATTCCGAACACAATGGTACAAAACATGGTCGATTTGTTTGGCAAAATGGTATTGGTCATTATAAGTGTATAAAAAGTGTTTTGAAATTTAAAATAAATAAATAAATGAATGTTATTAAATTAACAAAAATTGTCTGAAATTCTTAACTTTTTTATTTTTTATAATGCATTAGTATTTCTTGAGTCAAGTAGTAACTTGTTTAAATTTGATTTGAAAATTTAAAAAATTTTAAAATTTGTACAAACTTAATTTATTTGCATAATAAATTAGGAGCATTTACTAATGAATCTTATATTCATGACTTACAGACCATTTACTCTCATAAATAATCTATGAATTCATAAGTCTTGTCTCACATTAAAATCTCTCAAATGAAACATTCACATATTTGGAAACCTAATAAGATAATAGTACACACATTAAAATGATGTCTCATTGTCATATTTTCAAAATGATACATTTGGCAAAAATTTAATAAGAGTACACCTATTGTCACGACCCAAACCCGCCCCTATAAGTTTAGCATCGTAACCGGCTAGTAATCCTTGTATTACCAAAGACTTTTAAGCAGATTACTACATATTTAGGGGCTGCGGAAGCAAATATAAATTATACATAGTCTATTGAGCTGTGTAGACGTACATGAGACAGAAATTATAAAAACTTTATATACATAGGTGTGACGTCACAATACAGAAATCCACGTCATATAACAAATATAACAAAAAGGAGCTTAGCCTAATATATACATAAACAGAAAACTTGTTCATATTTCAAAAGAAAGCAACGTCTTAACATGTGTATCACAAAAGGGAACCTACACGGGAGACACAAAAGCTGGCTGACACAACTAAGACTCCAAGTTATCAACTCAGAGCTTGGTCACGCGCTTGGTCACCTACATACAAATAATAAATAGTGAGCAAAAGCCTAGTGAATGATAACAGAGTAAAGATTTTAATGAATGATGTCCAGTTTCATATTATATCAATTAGAGAGATAAGCATTGTCATAACCAAACAAAGTCATGTTCATAATCGTATTCGAATCATGTGTGATATATCCATTAGCATTAACATATCATGTGTTACCCAAAAGACAACCTAAGAGGGGGGTGCATTAGGTTTTTACAATTAAAAATTAATAATACCCTAATAAAAATTATGACTAACACACTAGATAAATATAGTTAATGAAATAAAAATAATTAAAACAAGTGTTCTAACAACTATGTCAGTTAATGATTTTAGCACAGTGAAAATGTGAAATATAGTTACAGCAATTTAAATAAAATAAAGAGATAAGGGAGAGAGAGACAAACAAATTTATAGTAGTTCGGCTTCAACGCGGCCTACGTTCACTCCTTAAGCTTCACTTGAGATTTTCCACTATCTTCTAGCTTCACAGGGGTACTAGCAACCTCTTTACAAATGGAGCAATCCTCCACAGATTTTACACAGACTTCACAAGTCCAAACCCTTGCAAATCTTAGGTGATTCACAATCACTCTCAAGATTTCAAGAACGCAGTGTTTGCAACACTTTTATAAGATGAAATGGTATTTTTGCTTTTAAAGAAAGCTTACAATAAATATCTCTTAAAGATAGATATATAAAATAAAGCTTTGATTTTTCTGTAAATCTCACACAGGAAAGATGGGCTTAAAACTATAAGGCTCAGTATATAATTTCTGAGAATAGATGTGAGTGATTATAGATCAAAGAATATTTTCAGGTTTTTTGTAACTTGTGTATATTAGAGGTTTTGGTATATATAATGAAAATCATAGCCGTTTATAACTGTTTATAACCATTGTATTCATTTGAATTTATAGCCGTTGTAGTCATTTGAATTTATAGCCGTTGTACTTCCATCATTACCAATTTGAATATCTTCCACTCCATCATTACAAATTTGAATATCTTCCACTTGAACATTTTGAACCTTTTGGCCTTTTGAACCTTTATAGCCGTTGTACTTCCATCATTATTAATTTGAATATCTTCCACTTGAACCTTTTGAACCTTTTGGCCTGCTGCTGTGCTAGGCTGTTTGAACATTTGTTTTGGGCTGTTTGAACTCCTGATTTAATCAAATATTATATACATTCTAACAACATTTAGGATAAAGGTTTAGGTGAGAAATAATGGGACAAAATAAATTTTGATTCTATTTTTCTCTTTCAAATAAATCATCAAAATAAATTTTAATTCTATCTTTCTCTTTCAAATAAATCATCAAAATAAATTTTGATTAAAATACAATTAAATAAATCATCAAAATAAATTTTGAATTCTATTTTTCTCTTTCAAATAAATTAAAACATAATTAAATAAATCATCAAAATAAATAAGTCTAACAATCTTCCCCTTTTTGATGATGGCACACAATGATGTTTTGATTTGATTTGGGAATAAGAAAGGCTCCCCTTCAAGTCATGCTCCCTGAATTTATTTCTAAATACATAGGTTAGCACATGTGTAATAAATAAATTTTAATTGGAGACATGATATGAGACTAAGATATCAAATTATAAATACATTATAGATACATAATCATCATATTAGTTTTCAAATAATACCATAATTTGAAAATAATACCATAATACATAACATCATATAATTTCTCCCCCTGTGACATTATCAAAAGGAAATCATGGGTTAGAATCTGGAGGAGGAGGATGAGGAAAATGATAGTGATAAATGGCATCAAAAAATAGAGAATCAAAACATATATATATATATATATATATATATATATATAACTCTCTCGCGTCTCTCTCTTTTTTGGCAAAACGTGGTTGCCACGCGGCTTGGCTTTTGCTCTATTGGCCAATAAAAGCAGCTTGCCTCGATTGCCGCTCGCCTCAGTTATCTCTCCCTCATTGTCTTCTTCTTTTCAGCCTCTTCTCTTCAACATTCTTCTTAATCACACTCGTCTGCTTCTTCTTCTTCACATCACTCTCTTCTATCTCTTCTTCACCACTCTCTTCTGTTCTTCTGCCTCATCGAGAGACAAAAAAAAACTAAACGGAGGAGGCCAAACCTCAGTCTATTCTCTTCTATTTCCCTACAACTCATTGCTTTTACACCTCTCACCTCTAAACCATGGCTTCCTCATCCCGTCCCCTCACTCTATTTCCGGACCTAAACGATTCCATAAGCTCTGCTGGACCGAGTGCCTCTACTCCTACTCTTCCTGTCATTCCTCTGCCTAACCTTCCTATGATGTCGATTGAGCAAATCATGGCAGCTCAATCTGACATAAAAGCCAATCATTTCACACTGACGTCCTGTATGGAGACGGTGACTGCAGTCACAAAATTGGCTCACAGATTGCAGAACAGGACGAGTGAGCTCCATCAGGTCAACGCCCAACACTCTCTGCTTCAGTGCATGTACAAGGATGCGCGAGCAGAAATAGGCGCACTAAAGGCCGAAAATAAATAGCTTAAACGGAAGACTACCTCCATGGCCCAATTTGGAGCAACGTCGTTCGTGGCCTTTGATAGTCATCGGGGAGTCGTCGCGCTCGACGAAAGCACGGAGGCAGGGGCGTCAAGGGTCGCCCAAGGTGATAAAAAGAAGAAGAAAACGATGGAAGAGGCGAGTAAGTACGATCGGCATATAGCCGGAAAAAAATGAAGGGTTTTTTTTTTTTTTAATGTTTATTTTGATCGGCGTGTGGCCGTAAAAAAAAAATGAATGGTGTTTTTTTTTTTTTTTTGGTTTTTTTTATGTAAATATTTGTATTTTGATTTGTTGTTGTGTTTATGTTTAAGTACTAAAAAATGAAATTAAAAAGCAGAGAAAAAAATAAGAAAATTAAGCCCAAACAAAAAATAATAATGAGAGACCAAATTGTTAATGAGTATATGAGAAGCATTTGAGCATGATCTAATTCTCAATTTCTTAGCAAGAGTATACCAATCTCAAAACTATAGTAGACATAACAGTGCATAGATCAAACAAGGTTGCCAAGCAAGAGCATAAATATGGAGATAAAGTTCAAGTCACTCTTCCTTGAGGAAAACGATATTCCTTTTACATTATCAACAACTAATCAGCTCAAAGGTCAGGTTGTAAGAATTATGATACCAAAAGCATAGAGATACCAAAATAATAAGAGATACTAAAACAATCAAGTCTCTTTTTCTCCCCCGATGACATTTTCAACAAAATCAAGCACAAGGAAGGAGTATGGTACAGTATATAGGATGAAAGAATGTAAGTCTCATTATAACACAAATAATCATCTATATTAAGGTAGCTCTATGATACCAAAAAAAATGATAGCACATAATGATCATACAATTGAAGCTCATAACTGAAATGTTCTCGTCAATAATATCAAATACGATGCCAAAATGATACTAACATGCAATCTACCAAGGATACTAATATGCAATCTAGAAGATTTAACAATCATAACTCAAGCATTATGTAGAATACCAAATATTGCTTATAATAGGTTAAACTCAATATAATCTCATGGAGCTAATGTAAATCCAAAAAATGAAGCATGTTCAAGGTATAGCAATCTATATGCCAAGAAAAATCATGAATTTCAATATATAGCATACATTTTAAGCATAGGCATGATTTTTAGGCAAGAGCATCATCAAATAGTATACATTGCAAATCATATGAAGCATAATCAATTTTTTTCATATCAAAGTAATAACAGTATTAGCTCAAAGGATATAAGATAGAATTTTTACCTCAAAAGCTTAAGAGAGTATATGAGGCATACGTTAGATTCAAGAGATGAAAGCTTTTCAATCTTCAATTTTCTTTCATGAGGAGTTCATCTCAAAAGGGTTTAACAAGTTTGTTAGCAAAATGATTTCTCTCCCTAAGTTGGTGCTATTCAATGATCAAACAAGAGTTTGGAATACTATTTTTCAGAATTTTCAAGTTGTAGCACATAGCATAATATGCATTAAAAAATAGTATCATGCTCTTTGTTTTATTAAAAAATGATGCAACAATCTCATTTAATCATATAACATTATCAAGAGGCATTTTCATCAATTCAATCCACATACTCAAGTGTGAAATACAACATGAATGCTATAAACAATTAATTCAACAATTTATCAATCAAAAGCATTTCATGAGATGTATGCCAATATAATCCATATTCAAAAGATATTCAATATGATAGATGCAATGTCTCTACAAACGTATGATACTTCTTTTCATTTAGACATTTGTTGATGGATCATAATCAATGAATTTCATAACTCATTCAAATATTCCAATGTAAAGCATATAAGTATGAAATTTTCATATTGAGCATATTCTTGAGATCATAAATGTACAATTCAAAATATAGATAGTATATATCTCAAAAACATGCTATGACATTAAAATTAATTCTACAAAGATATGACTCAAAAATGAATTAACATATTAGTATGAAGTCATATATAAGATGTGAAAAGTATGCTCACAAAAAATATTTATCACTTCTTATCTTTTTTTTATAGCAATGGATGACATGATATACAATGTTAATGAATATATGAATCATTCATATTCTAATAGGCATTCATCAAAGTAATATAATTCTCATTTTTGAGTTCAATGAATGTTTGAAAGAAATTAGCAGAACATGACTTAGCAAACTTAGTACAATTAGGTTACATGGAAATAATGATTAGACACAACCTATTGTACACAAATCACACCTTAAAGAATATAGAACTTTAAGCTTAAAGGTGTGTTAGGAGTTATACCTTCATTTACCTCTTTGGAATCTTCACCCATACATTTCTTCTATTGTTTATCTTGGTGATTTTCATTTCATCATTCTTCTTCTTATAGGAGCTGATTTTGCTCTTTAGATTGAATACTCTTGTTGTGCATTTCCTCTCGAAGTCTTTGGTATTCTTTGAGATTCCACCTACAAAATATTTTGATTTATTTCTTGGTACCTATACTTTCTTAGGTCCATAGGGATTAGTCACAAGAACATTTAATCTCATAAAAGGCTTAGGAGGATCAAAACCAATGCTTACTTTGTCAAAAATACATTTTTTATTTCCAAGAAGCTTGTTGAGGTTTTCTTTTCCTTTTACAAAATTTTCAAGAGTTTTGTTTAAATCCTCAATATTGTTTTTCAAAATGTTTTTCTCATTGGCAATAGACGTAAAGTCATTTTTCAAAGTAGCATTTTTCATTTTTAAAACATCCACATCATTTGAAAGAGAAGTAACTAATTTTTTTAATTTAGAATTCTCAACAGAAGCATTTCTAAATATGTCATGTAATTCATTGAAAGCACTTTTAAGTTCTACATAATTAGAAATTACCACATCTTGAGTGAATGCTTTTTCTCCAAGAGCCATGAGACACATGTTGGCTACTTCATCATTTTCTTCCCAAATGGCTTCCTTTTTGCTGCCATCCATCATTGAAAGTTCATGAGCCATGAGTGAGCTTAGGAGTTCTTCAATGCCTAATTTTATTAGGTTTTTTGCTTCTTGGATAGCTATAACCTTAGCTTCCCATTCACTTGGCAAAGACCTAAGTATTTTTCTCACAAGCTCACCATTAGTATAAGATTTACCAAGAGATTTTAGAGCATTAATAATATTGGTAAATTTATAAAACATCTCAGAAATAGATTCAAATGATTCCATAGTAAAGAGTTCATAATCATGAATAAGTATGTCAATCCGAGACTCTTTTATTTGGCTAGTTTCTTCATAGGTGATTTCAAGTTTATCCCAAATCTCTTTAGCAGTAATACATCCAGAAATTCTATTGTACTCATTTGCATCTAGTCCACACACAAGAATAAGCTTGGCTTTAACATTAGCTTGAAGGAGTTTATAATCATGCTCATCAAATTCATCCTCAAGTTTAGGCACACTGATATGGTCTACTACCTTGGTAGGGATTTTGGGACCTTTAGCGATAATGAGCCACAAAGCATAATTGGTAGCTTGAAGATACAAAGTCATTTTTTTCCCCAATGAATGTAATTACTACCATCAAAGAGAGGTGGGCTATTACTAGTTTGTCCTACAGCAGAGTAAGTAGAATACATGGTTGCTATGGATCAAAAACTTAAGATTGTTAAATCTGAACAAGAGCCCCAGGCTCTGATACCAATTGTTACCCAAAAGACAACCTAAGAGGGGGGTGAATTAGGTTTTTACAATTAAAAATTAATAATACCCTAATAAAAATTATGACTAGCACACTAGACAAATATAATTAATGAAATAAAAATAATTAAAACAAGTGTTCTAACAACTATGTCAGTTAATGATTTTAGCACAGTAAAAATGTGAAATATAGCCACAGTAATTTAAATAAAATAAAGAGATAAGGGAGAGAGAGACAAACAAATTTATAGTGGTTCGGCTTCAACTCGGCCTATGTCCACTCCTCAAGCTTCACTTGAGATTTTCCACTATCTTCTAGCTTCACAGGGGTGCTAGCAACCTCTTTACAAATGAAACAATCCTCCACGGATTTTACACAGACTTCACAAGTCCAAACCCTTGCAAATCTTAGGTGATTCACAATCACTCTCCAGATTTCAAGAACATAGTGTTTGCAACACTTTTATAAGATGAAATGGTATTTTTGCTTTCAAAGAAAGCTTACAATAAAATCTCTCAAAGATAGATATATAAAATAAAGCTTTGATTTTTCTGTAAATCTCACACAGGAAAGATGGGTTTAAAGCTATAAGGCTCAGTGTATAATTTCTGAGAATAGATGTGAGTGATTATAGATCAAAGAATATTTTCAGGTTTTTTGTAACTTGTTTATATTAGAGGCTTTAGTATATATAATGAAAATTATAGCCATTTATAGCCGTTGTATTCATTTGAATTTATAGCCGTTGTAGCCATTTGAATTATAGCCGTTTATAGCCGTTGTACTTCCATCATTACCAATTTGAATATCTTCCACTTGAATATTTTGAATCTTTTGGCCTTTTGAACCTTTATAGCCGTTTATAGCCGTTGTACTTCCATCATTATTAATTTGAATATCTTCCACTTGAACCTTTGGAACCTTTTGGCCTGCTGCTGTACTAGGCTGTTTGAACATTTGTTTTGGGCTGTTTGAAATCCTGATTTAATCAAATATTAAATACATTCTAACAACATTTAGGATAAAGGTTTAGGTGAGAAATAATGGGACAAAATAAATTTTGATTCTATTTTTCTCTTTCAAATAAATCATCAAAATAAATTTTGATTCTATTTTTCTCTTTCAAATAAATTATCGAAATAAATTTTGGATTCTATTTTTCTCTTTCAAATAAATTAAAACATAATTAAATAAATCATTAAAATAAATAAGTCTAGCATCATGTTTGGTCAAGCATATCAAGTTTCATAATGGAATCTCCGGTATCGGGTGTCTCATCACATACGTAGGCCACAGTATTGTTTTCCCCGGGCGAGAGCTTGTGCCACGGTATTATTCCCCCAAGCGAGGGCTTATGCCGCAGTATTATTCGCCTAGGCAAGGGCCTCATGACCATAAGCCACAGTATTATGTCCCCTGGGCGAGGGCCTCTGCTAAGGATACCACAATTATACTTCAAAGAAAAATTGGACAATCATTCGTTCATACAAAGCATAGCATTTCAGAAAGCTGTTCATTTCATATTATCAGAAAATAATTAATATCAAACATAACTTTACAGAGTTATTACTCATAGATGGTTGGACAAATATCTTGATGGTAACTAATAGATCAACAGCTTACGGCGCGTGACCTACACAAACATAACAGATACACATACTGAAACACACGTTCGGATCGTACTTAACTTAACTTATTTCATTTCATTCTTCGTGTGTTTCTAAGTTTTATCATCATTATCATGTCTTAATCTTGGCCTAAGAATGCCTAGGATGCAATAAGGATGCTAAAATGCACTTGAAAATACTTAGGCAAATATGCAAGGGCCTCGCTCGAGCGCAACTTTCTTCGCTCGAGTGAACGTCCAAACATGTGAGTGGTTGCTCAAGTGCAACTTCATTCACTTGAGCGATTTGTAAACTTTGCAAAAGTACTAGTTGTGTGATTTTTCCGCTCAACACACGTTCAGCGGTCGCTCGAGTGTGAGACTAAGGTCCTTGCTGGAGCGCAACTCTTGTCGCTCGAGCGGTCTGCAAAAATGGTAAACTTCTAGGAGCATGCATTTTACGCTCGAACTAACTTTTGGTCGCTCAAGTGAGAGTGCAGAACAAAGAGTGATCGCTCGAGCAGAGAAACATAATTCTGGAATTTTCAAATTGCTCTTCCAAGTTCAAAACTCGAATTCAACACATCAGAACTCATCATTTTGGGCCAAAAACTTAAGGAAACATGTGTAAACTTGGAAAACATTGGAAATTCAAAATCATTTTGCAAAATTAAGGTCCAAAAGCATGTCAATTGTGCCAATTCAAACTCAAAACTTTGAAAATATAACATATATGCAATAGAGTGAGTTCAAAGCTTCCAAATCATGATCAAAGAAGGCAAATTGATGGAAATCATGATGAATTCTCAAAACTATGGTAGACTTAGCACATGCATGTGACAATTCTTAACAATTAAGTTCAAAATGGAAGAAAATGTGCATGCATGCATGATATGTTCTTCCTTTCTACCTCACTAGCTCAATTCTTGCATTATTCACCTAACTTCTCTTGAATTCAAGGTCTAGACATCATAAGTAGCCAATATAAGGGTTGAAGCCTTACTTCAATTTCTCAATTAAGCTCTAGATGGTAAATTCACTAAGGTTCTAAGCCAATTCCTTTGTTTGACTTCAATTCTCTTATCTTTCTCTCTCTCTCTCTCTCTCACACACACACAACACACACACACACACACACACACACACACACACACACACACACGTTTAGGAGCTCAAAGATGAGGGAATGAGAGTGTAATTCGAGTGTCTTGAGTCACATAAGCCTTATATAGGCTTGATTAAGAGTTGGCTAATTAAACTTTAATTAGCCTAAGCAATGACCATTAATTTATTCTAATTAATTCGTTTCGAATCGAATTTCAATTGAACCTACCATAAATTCCTAAAATTCCCAAATAGCACATGAATCAAGTCAATTTCGTGTTCGGATGCCGATAAGGCCTTTAATTCACAGAACAAAACAGGAACATGAACAGATATTCCTACGAGAAACATATGCAAACACAACTAATGCAACACATATGCAATTAATTCAGAATTTCACCTTAATTACTTATTAAGCATCTTTAATAATGGTTTAGAAGTTAATCATAGGTAGGGATTATTACACTTATTAGAATGATGTCCTATTGTCACATTTTAAGAATGATACATTTGACAAAAACTTAAGAAGACAAATAGTTCACAAATATTCTATTGTCACATTTTAAGAATAATACATTTGACAAAAACTTAATAAGACAAATAGTTCACAAATATTCTATTGTCACATTTTAAGAATAATGATGCATTTGGTAAAAATTTAATAAGACATTGTGCCTGTTTGGTGCAGCTTAAAAGCTGCTTATTTCAGCTTTCCGCTTAATTTAAGCTATTTTGATGTGTCTGGTTTAGCTTATAGCTTTTTGGAAGTCAGAAATCAGCTTATTCTTTGAGTGGGGCAGGAGATGCTTAATTTATAAGCCAGAAATCAGCTTATGTTCATAGTTATAAGCTATAAGCTGTTTAGGCATAAGCTATAAGCACTTTCCCACAGCTCTACCAAACAGGGCTATTAGTACATGCATTAAAATGATGCCTCATTGTCACATTTTAAGAATAACATATTTGATAAAAATTTAATAAGGTAATAATGCACAAATATCTTATTATCACATTTTAAGAAGATTCATTGTCACATTTGGCAGAAATTTAATAAGATAATAGTTACCTTTTTCAAATTCAATGGGACTCAAGAGTCTATAAGAAAATTTCTAAAACTTTTCAATAAATATTTTCCTGAAATGGGACTTCTGCATAAATTTTCCAATAAATTAATCTAAACAAATTTTAAAAAAATCACACACGAGTTGAGGTTAGATAGTTTGATTAGTTTTGTGCACCATCCTAACTTCCCAAGTTTTAAGTCCTATTATGGTTAATCAATATTTGAATAAATAACTAGTCAATATTCAATCCAAAAAAAAAAAAAAAACCCTAGTCAATATTGATGGATATGCATCCAAATAAAATAAAATAAATGTTTGATAGATATGGCATCATAACTTCCGTGTGAGTGTAATTGACCTATATCCATTACCCAGAAACGTGCTTTCTTTAGCCTCTTTGGACAAAGAAAAGTTATTTTTGGATTTTTAATTTTTTTGGGGTTATATTACTTTTTTATATTTTTATATATTTTTTTTAATAAAAATAAAAAAAAAAAGTCAAAAATTAACTTTCAACTTACTTCCCAAAACAACCTTGTTTTGTTAGAATGGAAAATTGAAACAAAAAAAATCCCCATTTTAAGTTACTTGTGTTGTTAAACTCATCATTTCTCTTTTGTTCTTGTTACTAAAAATTTGGTTGTAATTTACAATCCTTGATCAAGAAGTTTTTGTTTCTTTTATTCGTGTCTTAGGATATATATTTTTGGGCCTAGATTTTTAAATTTTTTATTGTTGTGAGCTTTTGAACAAGAACGATTTTTATGAAATTTTATTATCGTAAGCTCTTAGATAATATTGGATTAAATTTTTATTGAGATCTTAGGTTAAATAAGATAATTTGGATCTTTTGTCTATAATTTTTTTTTCTTCGATATTATTGGTAGCTTTAGGCAACATGTTAAGTTGTTTAGTAGTTAAATGAGATTTGCCCATAGATAGGATTTTCTTATATGCCTTGGACAATAAAATTTTTATTATTTTAAGATGGGATTTTAATCTTAAGCAAACATCTCAGGTTGTCCTTCACAATTTGTGATTATTTGTTCATCTAATAATAAGGTAAATAATTATAGTATTTAGAAGACGTGACACGTTGATTATGTGTCTTGTTAGTGATTACACAACATATTTGGTATTACCAATAAAAATAATATCTATTACTAAATTTAATTTTTTGTTTTATTTCAACAAATTGTATGAGTACTTATAAAATCTAGAAAAAATAACTTGGACCTCCAGTGGGGGTACTGGGGGTCACTCCTGATTGACCAAAAAAAATTATTATTTTTTTTTTGGTTTCAACCACTGGCAGAGTGCCATGTGGCGCTTCACTGGGAGTGCCCCAGCTGGGGGTCCGAATCACAGCTGTAAAATCTATCATATTTTAAAAATAATAAGACTTATAATGTCACATAAAAAATATATAAAATAAAGAATTTGGATAAAATATTGAAGTGACCTTTAAAATAATTTCTCGTATCTCAAAAAATGAGACACAATATGTTGACACACTGGTCACACACTATGATACTAGTCCAACGCCCAAACAAGGCCCATGACAACTCCATCCACTTCTTTGAGGGACCCATTTGTAAATTAGAAAATGAAATGAACCACCCATTTGCCAGGTGGTCATAAATCACTAATCATTAATTGTTAACTTTAAAAAAAAAAAAAAAAAACCAAAGTAAACCGACGTTGTTATGAAACAACAACAAAAAAATTTAATTCAAGCTCTTTTAAATTGAATTATTTTTATAAAATTATCTTTTGAAAACATGATTTCAATTAATTGATTATAAAACTTTTTTAAAGTCATATTTTCAAAATACAATTTCAAATTTAAAATAGCGCTTTCAAAAACATGAATATGTTTTGGTTAAGTTATCTAAATTCAAAAAATACTATAGTAAACAAAATAATAAATAATAAAAACTTTATTTTTATATGATTTTATTTTTTCTACAAAATAATAAATTTCAAAAATTAGTTTGGTTTCAGTTTTTAAAATTTACTTTTTAAAAAATTCTATTTTTTTGTTTTCACTGATTTTTTTAATATTTTTTTATTTTTTTAAATATACCTTACTTAGATATTAAAATCTCCTTTAAAATAATTTCTCAAATCTCAAAAAATGAGACACGATATGTTGACACACTGATCGCACACTATGATACTAGTCCAAAGCCCAAACAAGGCCCAGGACAACTCCATCCACTTCTTAGAGGGACCCATTTGTAAATGAGAAAATGAAATGAACCACCCATTTGCCAGGTGGTCATAAATCACTAACCATTAATGGTGAACTTTAGAAAAATAAAAAAAACCAAAGTAAACCCCAAATTGTTATGAAACAAACAAATTTAATTCAAGCTCTTTCAAATTGAATTATTTTTGTAAAATTATCTTTTGAAAACAAGATTTCAATTGATTGATTATAAAAAAAATTTAAGTCATATTTTCAAAATACAATTTCATATTTAAAAAAGCGCTTTCAAAAACATGAATTTGTTTTGGTGAAGTTATCTAAATTAAAAAATTACTATAGTAAACAAAATAAAAATAATAAATAATAAAAATATTATTTTTATATGATTTGATTTTTTCTACAAAATAATAAATTTTGAAAATTAGATTGATTTAAGTTTCATTATTCACTTTTCAGAAAATTCTACTCTTACTTTTTTTGTATTTTTTTTTGTTATCACAGATTTTTTTTAATATTTTAAGCAATTTTTTTAATTTTTAGACACACTTAACATAAATACACTTAAAAACTATAATATTTGTGAAATGTTTTTTACAAAATTCACTAAATAACAAAAATATAAAAAAATACAAAAATTCATTACATTTTTCATTTTTTTGTGTGTTTATCAATTTTTTAAAATATTTTTTCATAAATATTTTACTATTTAGATACATCTAAGTAAGATGTATCTAAAAAAGTTAAAAAATATTTATTAAAAATAAAAAAAATACGAAAAACAAAAAACTTAATTTTTAGAAAATTGAATTTAAAAACTAAAACCAAATACATTAAATATTTTTAATATATATTTTTCAAATTAATTTATAAATTTTCAAAAAATTTGAAAACTCAATCAAACACACTATAATTTAAAAACATGAATTTATAAAATGATATAAATTTAAAATTTACTTGAATTTAGAAATTTTGTTTTAAATAAAAAGAACTCGTCAAATATAAGATGACAATTTGAGAACAAACTCTGTATTGAGTCAGCCAATCAGCTTGATTTTCCTTTCAGATGTTTTTCAAAACAAAAACATATGAAAAGAGTTTCCAACAAAACACTTCTCTCCTCTCTCAAATATTTCGGGAATTTCAAAAACAAAAAAATAAATAAAAAAATCAGATTTTACTTACAAGCAGAAACAACAGGCGGAGTATAAACAGGTAGAGAGAGAGACAGAGAGAGAGAGAGAGACAGAGAGAGTTATATATAGTGAGAGAAACAAGCTTCAAGTCAAACCTAGAAGGAACAACCACTCAACTACTAGAGAGAGAGAGAGGGGATTATAAAGTTTTTTTGCGATCGGAGGAGTATCGGATGATCGTAGGTGATCGGCGATGGTCGTCGGCACCGGCGGCGGAGTTGGATTTTCCGGTGATTCGTCGGTGTTGGTGGTGGTTGGTGAAGGATGAAGAAGGGGAAAGGTAAGAACAGTGGCTTATTGCCGAATTCCTTGAGGATTATATCGTCTTGTCTCAAGACTGTATCTACTAATGCTAGCACCGTCGTTCGTTCCGCCGGTGCTTCCGTTGCCGCCTCTATTTCTTCTGCATCCGCCGATGATCGCAGAGATCAGGTTCTTTTGATTTTGTTTTGTTTTGTTTTTTTTTAGTTCCTGCTTTTGGCGGAAATAATTTATTTGAACTTTGATTAATGCGGTTGGAAAAAATAAAAGAATAAATTTATTATTGGATTGAATCATTTGAAGAATTGTGTTAGAAAAATATAATCAGGTTGTTATTGGAATTTTATTTATTTATTTATTTGCATTTTATTGTTTATAAAATTTATTTGGGAAGTGAGTTGTTTGGTTTGAGTGCTTTATTTAATTGATATGAGAACAATATTGGTGTGCAATACTTGTAATTATAGGAGAATTGTCTTGGCCCTTTTGCCCATGGTTTTGGGGAGAAGAGATTGGGAAAGGGAAAGGGAAAAGGGAAAAGGAAAAGGTGTTATGAACCAAACACAACCTAAGTGTACTTTCACGCATCTCTTCAAATGAATTTCCTTTGAAATCACGTTGGATTTTTTTAATTTTTAATTTTTTTGTACAATTGGTAGGAGGATGATAGGGGAAGGGGAAGTTACACCACGTAACAGATAAGACTTGAACCAAAGGGAGCACCTTTTCCACTAGGTTAACCCTTGGTCTTAATGTCATGGGAACTTGAGGACTCGGAAATTTTGTGTCTCGTGAACTCAAAATTTCAGCCCTCTTTTGCATTGTCTTATTAATAACACCTATCTCATGGTAATAGATGTGAAAGAGAGGAAAGGTGAGGGTGTTGTGCATGCTACTAGTTCTAAGGAAGAGCAAAGTGGGACTAAAGCTTCACCTTTGAAATATTTTGAGGTACTTTCCTTGTGTCTTCCTAAGAAAGAAAATAAATCAATGGATGAATTAAATAGCATGAAAATCAAGCTGCCTAATGAAAAAATTAAATGAAGATATGTCAAGGAGACTTACCAAGGCTGAAGGCAGCAGTGCTCTTGAAGGATTGGTCGAATTGTCCCATCCAAAGGATGTAAATGAGGAAAATGTTTCTCCAAATTGAGCAATGGGAAATATGAAGAGCACACCTCCTGATAGGAATGAAAACCAAAAGAAGCTCAAGGAAAAGATTTGTGACCTCCAACTTGCTAGCTAAGTAGCACAAGCACCAACATGCGACATGCCAACATGTTGAGATATATTTTTACAAATTTATTATATGTGAAATATATGAATAATTTATTCAAACATAATGAAAAGTATGTGTATCATAATACTAATTACATTAAAAAGCTATATATTTCATAACTTAAATATCAAGATATCATCCATGTAACAATTACATTATATATATGCAAAACAATTATAAACATTGTAATACATATGATATATTCATTTTATAAATATTTCAAAAGAGTGCATAAGTTGTGTTCTGAAGAGTGCAAAACATTATTATTATGAAGGGATTCATCACATAGAATATATTCAGAGGGTTCAAGAAGTGTCAGTAAAGTCTAATATGATAAATTTGATTTTTAATTAAGACATGTTAAAGAAGTGTTAGACACGCTTTTAGGAGTGTTTGATTAGCGTCAGTATCTGACATGGGTGTCTGACACGACATGTTTCCTTTATAGAAGTGTTCATGCTTCTTAGCTTACTAGAACAAGGTGATGGGGGCTAATTTCAAATGTTGATTTTGCGTTTTAGAATTAAGTGTTGTGATGGTGTTGTTGGTTATGTTATCTCACTACGTCTAATCCTCTTGGATTGTGAGAGGTTGTTTTTTCATTAGGCCTAGCCTCTCAAGCTTGTGAGTGGATTTTGTTTTTTTATATTTTTTAGACTAGGTGAGTGTCGAGTTGCCTCGTTTGTGAGGGAATGAGCTTCTTGGTCGTGTTTGGTCATTTGTTGTATAGTCTTCTCATTTTGGTAATAGATGCTTACTTACCAAAAAAAAAGTTATAATTATCGACCAACAATTCTTATACAAATTTTCTCTTCCACCTTAATTCTGTGCGTGCATTTGTAAATATTTTTTACCGGGCTTTGTTCATCATATATGAAATACCATGTAATTTGCATCATGTCAATATATCGTTATTAGTAGGTAATTGTGGTAGCTACCATGGACAACAATTTTGAAAATTCCCTTCTAAGCTGAGAAAAATCTTGATAATAAGAGGCATAAGTTGTAACAGTTTAGAAAGTCATGTTCCATTTCATGACACTATACAGTATCTAGTAACAAACTTAGACGAGCAGTTTATATGGATAATTCAATCTAGCACGGAGAGCTGCTTTATTCTTCAACATATGTGGTATATTTGAAAGTAACATGATAGCAGGATCACCACATGTAAAATTATTGTAATTTGTATGAGTTTCTCATGTATGTATGTGTTGATAGGGAAAGCTCTAGTAAGTGAATGAGGAAAGGGTTTGCTGATATGACCATGAGACAGAACTAAAAATATGCCACATACAAAGGATAACTGTCACTTAGCAGAGTGGCCTTCCTTGACTGTTTAGCTTCAAATTTATTTACAGGTTCACACAGATATATATCATAAATATCATGCTGTGTTGATGTCTATTTGTATACTAAATCAATTGTAAACTAAGTGAATTGTTGATTTTGATTTTTGCAAAACCATACTTACCTGAGTTAGTGGTGGTGGTGGACTTATGACTCTTTGCCTCTGGCATTTGTTTCTCTTTGTTTTCTATTGCACTACATTTACCAGGATGTAGTTCTGAACTTCTATTGATAAACAGGTAACCTGGGTTGGCTTTGACAAACTAGAATTTGGTCCTACTGCCTTCAAACAAGTTCTCTTACTTGGTTATCAGAATGGTTTCCAAGTCTTTGATGTTGAGGATGCCTCTAACTTCATTGAATTGGTTTCGAAGCGTGATGGTCCAGTTACATTTTTACAGATGCTTCCAATTCCTGCAAAATCCGATAGTGGTGAAGGATTCAGATCATCGCATCCTTTACTGTTGGTTGTTGCAAGGGATGAACCAAACAGCTCAAGCCTGGGTCAAACTAGTGGCCATTTGGGCGGTTTAGGCAGAGATGGTACTGTGGAGCATCAATCAGTCAACTATGTCAACTCCCCTACGGCTGTTCGCTTTTACTCTCTCAGGTCTAACTGTTTTGTGCAGATGCTGAAGTTTCGGTCAGCTGTGCGTATGGTTAGATGTAGTTCTCGGATAGTGGCTGTCGGTCTTGCAACACAAGTAAGCTCTAGCTTAATGGAGACATTCACGAGATTAAAATAAACAAACAACTGATTTTGTGTATTGTAAATTAAAATTACTATTTCTTTATGAAGTGCATAGAGGTCATGACCACACACGATGTTGAGTCACGGGAATCAACCTCTCTACAAAACTATATTACACTTGGAGATTTGAGAAAGAAAACCTTCTTGTTGATGTGATGTATCCGGGGAAGAGACTATTAATTTTTTTTAAAAATAATAATTATTATTTTATTTGAAAGGCCAATAATGGGTTTGGACCATTTGGTTATTTTCTAAATTGGTTTGGGCCAATTTTCTTTCATTAGCTAGGAAGAATAAGAACCCTGGCAGCCAAAAAGGGCTAAACAAGTGTTTTCATGCTCTATAGGTGTGGTGCACCTATCATTGATTCATTTTCTTTGAGGCACTCATGTTTATAAAATTGGATTTTGTATGATTCAATTGAGTTAGCTTATTGTTGGGACCAAGAATCTGTTGGCTAACGAATGTTTATTATGTGTGGTGGCAGATATATTGCATTGATGCACTTACCCTTGAGAATAAATTCAGTGTTCTCACCTATCCCATGCCTCAGTTTGGAGGACAAGGATCAGTTGGTGTCAATATTGGTTACGGACCAATGGCACTAGGTCCAAGGTGGTTAGCTTATGCTTCCGACAACCCGCTTGTATCAAACACAGGTCGATTAAGCCCAAAGAATTTTACTCCCTCTCCAGGTGTTAGCCCATCAACATCACCAGGCAGTGGTAGTTTGATGGCTCGTTATGCAATGGAATCCAGCAAACAGCTGGCTGCTGGTATAATCAATCTGGGTGATATGGGATACAAAACTTTCTCAAGATACTGTCCGGATCTGCTTCCAGATGGTTCAAGTTCTCCAGTATCATCAAGTTCAGGCTGGAAAGTTAGTAGGCTTGCAACGTCAGAAATGGAGAATGCTGGAATGGTTAGTTCTGTGCGCTGTGAACTCGTACATGTTCTGGAAATCAAATTTGAGAACCCCATCATACTATGCTCGGAACATTTAAATTGGGCTGTTTAACCAATAATAACTGTAAACTATATATGAACTGTAGGAAAATGGCTTCCTTTCTTTAAATTAGGAACTAAGAAGCATAGACACCAGCACAGAAGAAGGGATTCTGAAAAAATTAGGATATGGATACTGCAGGAATACAACAAAAAAAATATTTTTAAATGTTATGTATATGAATATAAATTTAGGGCACAAAGATATAAAAGGCATCAATATATATGTCGGGTTTTTTTTCTCTCTCTTTATTTCTATATATTTTATTTTACTTTGACCCAACCCAAATAAGCTTTGTAATTGTTTTATTTTTTTATTTTATTTAAAAAAAAAAGAAAAGAAAGAAAACCTCACAAAAAAATTGACATGCAATGTGGTGTGTCGGACATGTGGAAACACAGGTATGATATGTGTTGGACATGGACGCGGCACACATGTTGGAGTGTCTGTGCTTCCTAGAGTAAGAATACCACTTGTTAGAGAGTAGGCTGAACAAATTTCATCTTTCTCATACCATGCAAGTTTTCTATTTTTTCACCCCAAAAAAAGGAAGATAGATAGCTGAAAAAGGTGGTAGATTATTTTTTCATGTCTTCAATGGAAAGTCACAACATTTTTGGCGTATGCAAGAATAATTTTTAATTTTCTGGTTCCCATTGGTGGTTGCAGGTTGTTGTGAAAGATTTCATATCTCGAGCTGTTATATCACAATTTAGGGCTCATACTAGTCCAATATCTGCATTATGTTTTGATCCAAGTGGAACACTTCTGGTTACTGCTTCAGTTCATGGAAATAACATAAATATCTTCCGGATCATGCCATTTTGTACACGCAATGGATCAGGCAGTCAAAACTATGACTGGAGCTCTGCTCATGTTCATCTTTACAAGCTGCATCGTGGAATAACAACAGCTGTTAGTACACATTGTTTTTTATTTGTTATTACCCTTTTTTCCAAGATGGTTGTTAATGGTTTTCATCTTTCTGTTTTTGCCCCTGATTTTTTTTCTTGATAGATTATCCAAGACATTTGCTTTAGTCATTATAGTCAGTGGATTGCTATTATCTCAAACAAGGGGACTTGCCATATCTATGTTCTATCCCCTTTCGGTGGTGATGCTGGTTTTCAAACTCTTAAGTCTCATGGCGAAGATCCCTCCCTATATCCAGTTTTAACTCTACCATGGTGGTCTACTTCATCTTTTACTATTAACCAGTATTCTTCTCCACCACCACCTCCTGTTACCCTTTCTGTGGTTAACCGGATAAAAGATATCAACTCTGGGTTGCTTAATTCAGTTACCAATGTTGCTGCTTCTGCAGCAGGAAAGATTTCTGTGCCTTCTGGTGCTGTTGCTGCTGTTTTTCACAATTCTGTATCTCGGGATTTTCAAAATGTTCAATCAAGGGTTATTAATTCCTTGGAACATCTGTTGGTTTACACTCCGTCGGGTCATGTTGTTCAATATGAACTTCTGCCATTAATTGGGGTAGAACTAAGTGACAATGGTTTAAGAACTCGGTCAAGTTCCTACATGCATGCCCAAGATGACGAGTTGAGAGTGAAGGTTGAACCTGTTCAATGGTGGGATGTATGCAGAAGATCAGATTGGCCAGAGAGAGAGGAATCTGTTTCAGAGATAATCGGCAACAACTATAGAACAAATTTTCTGGAGACAAGTGAGAGTGTTGGGGGGAAACAGATGGTGAAAAGTGATTCAGTAAAGCCCCATGACCGATCCCATTGGTACCTATCCAATGCAGAGGTGCAAATTAACTCTGGGAGGTTACCAATATGGCAAAAATCCAAGGTATTTTTTTCCCACAAGACTTGTGACTCCTTTATTGTGCTGTATCTTGGTTGTGATTCATTGTCAATGTCATTGTTGGTCTTAGATTCGTTTCTACATGATGAGTCCTCCAAGAGTCAAAGGTTATGCGGGTGGGGAACTTGAAATTGAGCAGGTCCCATTTCATGAAGTGGAAATAAAACGAAAGGATTTATTACCTGTTTTTGATCATTTCCGTAGCATCAAGTCAATCTGGAATGACAGGTGATGATCCTTTTATCTTGTCTTGTCTTGGACATTAGTGTTCACTTCTTGTTGAAATTTTGTGTGTAATTTTGGTTGTGTTTTGCAGAGTTTTTAGGAACATCTTTTTGTTTTCAGAGTTTAGAAAATAGAAAATGTAATTTTTTTTTTTCTTTTTTTGGTTCGTTATTCTGAAAACTGTTTTAAGAAAATACTGTTAGAAAGAACTAGTTTCAGCTACACCAGAAAGTAGTTTTTGTTTTTTATTTCATAACAAAAATACTAAAATGTCCGGAAAAACCGTGTTCCCAAAACTTTTTCAATGTCTTATTAATCAAAAGGGGAAAAAGTAAGAGTTTTCCGAAAACATGTTTTTTTGACGACTTTGGTCTGAAATCAATGGGAAACAGGCCCATTTAATTTTGCTGTTCAAATTGTTGAGTTAAGGTGATAATAATTTGAATGTTAAATCTCTGCATATAGAATTGATATAGAACTTCACTTTCAAATAATATTGTCATGGAAAAAAAAAAAACTAAAATTAACCTTTTAAAGAATTGATATAGAAATCAAGTTTTTTTTTGTGAATTTGGTTTGCAATGGAGAAATGGTTCTGGTAAATTTTATTCATAGTCTTCCAACAATTCCCTTGTGATTTTGTAGTAGTTTGCATCATATGTAACTGTTGGTCCTTACCATGCCTCGCAGTTCCCAAAGGTGCATTTGGTTTATTGAGTATTAGGGGTCTTTTATCTCCATCCATTGTTTGTGTTTGTTTTGCAACTCTTAAATTGGGTTAGAAATCTTTCTCAAATCCTAGAATTGGATTGGCTGTAAATATGTAATGACGAGAATCACAAGATAAAGGGTCACAGTTATAATGAGAATTACAACTCTTTATGTGTTTACATGTATCCACACATTTTGTGTCGTTTTATTGCTTTGCACTACTATGAGGTAATTGACTTCTTTCTGCGTTGATTTATGCAGAGGGCTTTTGGGGGGAGCATATCCCAATGCTTCTTCTTTAGGGCTTCATCAGGTTAGAGACAAGGTCACTGAAGAAACAGTTATTTGTCACTCAAATCCGGCATCACTTAGCTCCACTGAAAGCTCAGATGGAGGTAAGACATAAGTTGCATCATAATAGAGAAGATGAGACACTTGATTGGTCACGTTTCTAAACTGTTGACAAAATGCTGAAAAGGGTTTTGTATAGATGCATGCAATATCTGTGTTGGGGTGTCACCTTTCTAGGGGATGGGTCTGAATAAATGAACAATAATACCTTAGAGTAAATCCGTTCTGCAAGTTTTTCAATAATTTTGCTGACCAACACTATAGTATGACATGCTGCCTATCTACTGCTTTTCTGAATTCATTCCCCATTGGAAGAAACAGAGTGTAAATGATGGATTAGGAATATTTACTAATATGATGCATATTTTATTGTCTTGTTCTTGTTGGTTGAATTCTAAAATGTAGAACTCATTGTATTCTAAAATTTTCCATCAGGATCATCAAGAAGAATAGAGAATTTACTTGATTTGGATCAAATGAATTCCGAGAAGCCATTCATGAGTGATATTGTGAATATGTTAAATCAGGAAAGAAGAGGGAGTGCCAATGTTGAATCTTCTATACCAAAACAGAAACCCTTGGCTATGGTATCATTTCCTTCTGAACATTCAAAGAACACTGATTCTCATGTTGATGACTCTATTACAAGCAGGTTGTCCTCAGTAGATACCGATGTCCCTTCTAGCAGAAGAGCTATTGCCGAAGCAACTCTGACTTCAGACGCTTGCGGAATAAGAGATGATCCAATTCTAACTGCTGACCATTTTGATTCAGCTATGAATATAAGTGCAGAGGGTTCTAAACCTTTAAAACTTCAAATTCTGGCGGATTTTGAGCCATTTTTTCAGGAGGGTTACTGTAAAGTGTTGGAGCTTGATGGATGCCGCAGGTTAACGGAAGTTGTAACTGATGATGTGGACCGCAGCGAAAAACACGATGAGAGGGAAAACCCTGAAGATGATGGGGAGAATGATGAATTGCTAGGTGGCGTGTTTTGCTTTTCTGAGGAGGTAGGATTGTGAAGTTACAGATGCAGCCACTTTGGATCTAATGAGGGCAGTCATGGCTATATTTACGCTCCATTTGTTTAGGGAAAAAAACATTTTCTGGAAAATATTTGTGTGTTTTGTGGCGTTTGGTACGATGAAAAATGAAAGTCAACGGAAAACATTTTGTGGTAAACGAAAAACAAGCCTGTTGAGGCAAAAAATGCCTTTCATTTTTGAAAGGCGGAAAATGTTTTCCGGCAACCCCCCCCCCAAATCACTGCCACATTCTGCACACCCCACCACCACCACCAAGGTTGCAACCAAACATTATAAAACGTTTTCTACAGACAACATTTTTTTGACAAAAGTTTTCTTAGAAAATGTTTTCCATCGAAACAAATGGAGCGTTTTTGATTAAGCAATTCTTGTTAAATTATGTATAACTGAAGTCTTCAAGCGTCATTCTTTTGTTGCAGGTTGATTAATCTCTTCATAGAAGCGAGGAACTATTGTTGAAAGGTTTCCGTTAATTATTTAAGGTAATAGTGTATCGTCTTGTGAGCCATCTCTGCATAAGAGTGGGGCAACATGTTTATGTCAAAACAAGCCACAGTATGTGATCCCTCTCTCTCTCTCTCTTCTCATGTACATTTTGTAGATGGAAATTTAAAATTCATGCAGGGTCTAGCATTGGGTTTATACGCCTGCTTTCAAACTCTGTCAAGCTGCGTTGTGTATAGATAGATGATGGTTTCAGTATGACCAAGTTCTCTCCATAATGTATAATATTTTTTCTCTTCGAAAAAAGGGGGAAAGGGATGAAAGAACATTGTGGTCGTAAATATTTGTTAATTCTTCAGATTTGTTTTGGGGAGGAATGTTTGATTGCTAATATGAAGTCCGGGGTTCGGACTTTGGAGTTGGGTGACATTGCAGATGTGTATATATACTTGTTATGGGTTGTGTTATGGGGCTTGATGTTTTTACCACTTACTCGAGAGGTGATTTTGCTGCAATGAATTTGTGTATATAATTTTAAAGATGAGACACATGGTTCTATATGTCTTTATGCTGCAAATATATATATATATATATATGTTTGGAAAGATTGGAAATTTTTGATGATGAAACAACCATTCCCCTTTTACCTATTTGACATAGAGCACTTCACATGATGAGATGAATCAAGCAGAATATTGGCTTCACAGGGGTGTACATGGGCTGTGTTTGTGCAGATTTTGGCCGAGCTCATATTACATGATAAAAATTAAAGTCATTTCTCAAGACTCACCTGTTCTGGGATTGGACCTATACTTTATTCCTATGTCTTTCAATAAAACAAAATAAAAAATTTCAAGCATGCCCAGATATTATTTAATATAAATATTTTTTTATATTTTAAAATCAAAATTACAATTGATTTAATTGTTTAGGTGCTTCTTCAGTCTATTCGGGCAAGTAGTTTAAATAATTTATGTTTATAAAAAATAAATTAATTAATGTAAAATATATATATATATATATATATATATAAATATGTATATTTATAAAATATATATGATATAGTTTGTGAGCAGGCTGGGCTACGATGCGATTGAAACACTCCCCTCAAGTCCGGCCCATATTATAATTGGGCCTAACAAATTTACCCAATCTAATCGTATAAGCTTTATAAATTATGGTAAATTATAAGCTTTACAAATTTACCCAATCTCTCTCTCTAGCCTGAGACTGAGATTGGTTTGCTTTCTATAATGACCCCAAACTAAGCTTTAGCGACTTAAACTTACACAAAGTTAGTTTGTTAAGCAAGTTCAACAACGCTAATTGGTGAGCCAAGTGAAGGGAAAAAAATAAAATAAAAAATAAGGGTAAATTATATTTTAACTCCTTGTGATTTACTTAGAAAACACGGAACCCCCTATAATATCGCTTCTCTAATAAATTAGCCTACTTCTTCTTACACCTGCCGTGCTCTATCGCACCCTTCGCAAACTAGTCTTCGCTCTGGTCCACCCCAACTTCACCCCCACATTCACCACTTCCTTGGGCTACCCTCACAAGATAAAATCATGACTAAATCTTTCCTATACCATCGCCGAATCTCTTCAGACCCCTCTTGCCTAGACTGTGGTTTCCACACGAAAAATAATATCCGTGTCTTTCGTGATTGCTCTTTAGCCAAAGCCACTTGGGATGTGACAACTTATTTTTTGACTTTTTAACTAAAATAGAAGGTTGTCAAACGAGACCTTAACTCTTCCAATTGACTTCATACTTACCAACTACCTTTCCTTAACTCCACCATCCCCTGGCCAACCATTTTTGCTTTCACCTGTTGGTACATTTGGAAAAAGAGAAACGAATTTTTTTTTTTTCCTTCAAACATTCCCTTCTAACCCTACCCTTTTGGCTCCTTGGGTCATCAACCAAGCTACTTCTTGGCATTTCATCACCTGCACCAACTCTCCTTCTTCACCAACATAAGTCACAAAGCTGGTGAAATGGGAAAAACCACCTCCTGGATACTTCAAACTCAATACTGATAGGGCTTCAAAAGGAAATCTAGGTCTGGCCTCTGGGAAATTCTATTTCCACATACCAAATCTCCTCAATCCACACACTTAATGAATTTTTCTTATATTACATTTTTATCCTAAAATAAAAATACTAAAATATCCTCATCTTTTCAACCTAAATCCTAATTCTCAAACCAAAACACAATACTAAAATATTCGATATGATGACTGCAAATGTTTTTATTTTTTTTCTTTTGGGTTTTTATAGGTACTTCAAATCAATTAACTCCGTTGCAGTTGGAAGCTTTGCTGACTGAGGGGAACACATCAAGATTCTGGCTAGTTTGGTTCTGTTGACTTGTTATTGGAATTCTAATTATCATGATTTACAGTATAAATGTGTTTGCTTTTAGTTACTTCCAATTGTAGAGGTCCCTAAAACAAGCGCATGCTGTCAAATGTTAATAGTTTCACACAGACATATGCACATTGTCAGAAGAATCTATTTGACTTAAATTAGTTAGTATGCTACTTCCATATACATTAGTAAGTGAAATAACTTGAGTATTCCATTTCAACCATTGATCCAATTAATGCTGCATAATAACTGTCTGACATTTTTGGTGAGCTAGGGTTAGGATTAGGGTTTGAAGAAGGAAAGAGATGAGGGCATTTTTGGTATGATAAGTTGTGTATTGAGTAGAAGATGAGATTTTAAATTCATTAAGTGTGTGCCTTGAGAAATGATGTGCACAGAAAATATTTGGTGTGTGGAAATAGAATTTCCCCTGGCCTCTGGTGGTGGTCTAATCTGTAACGATCTTGGCCAATGGGTAGCAGGCTTCACTAGAAACATTGGTTCTACATCTTGTCTAGCAGCTGAACTTTAGGCCTTTCGTGATGGATTAAACCTTACCCTCAACAACTTAATACCCTTAGGTTATGTTTGTTTGGGTAGACATGAGTTTGGGATTGGACTAATAATCCAATAAAATTATTAATCCGATATTGGGTTAAACAATTGAAGTACGGACTAATAATCTATTCGGATATGGTATCCCATATATGATGGATTATTCAATCCCACAGAGGGGGTGAGATACAGACTAAGCTAAAATCTGAACTATTAATCCCTCCACTCAATCCAAATATTGGATAGGATACACAATCCAAAGGGATTCGTAATCCTAAAACTATTAATTATGAAAATGCTAATCCAATCTTATTTAGTCCGTTCAAACAAACATGACCTCAGTGGTAGAAATAGACTCCTAAGCTGTGTTAGACCTCATATCATATATCATTTATGATTGCAGGCACATTCTCACCTAGCTCCGCTCACCTCGGATTGACCATATCTTTCGTAAAGGAAACAAGTGCGTGGACATTTTAGATATTTATGTTATGCTAACCTCTCTTATCCCACCAAAAAAAAAAAAAAAAGAAAAAAAGAAGACTAGAACAAACGTTTCTCTCTCTTTGGGCAAGTACCAATTTTAATTTCATTAAGGGTGTGTTTGATTGAACGGACTGGATAAGGGAGGATCCTAGGGGTGAGCAGCGGATATACCGATCCGCCAAAACCGACCGAACCGAACCGATCCGCTGCATTTTGGACCGATGCGTGATGACGAGCGGACGGTTGCGGATTGATTTTCTCCAATCCGCCAATTTGGCGGACGGATGGCGGATTTGAGATTTCTTTGGCCGCAACCAAACCGCCAAACCGCCAAATCGCGAGCACCCCTAGTAATTTATAAGACTTTGTGTTTTCAATTTGTTTAAATATTATGTTTGTGTTTTCAATTGAAAAAGAATTTAAATATTCTGTTGAAAAAAAGTTTTCAACTTGAATATATTTTTTGAATTGAAAAAAATAAACGTATTATTTATCTATATTTTTTTGTTTTTAAATCTAACTCTAAAAATAATAAATAGAAAATATGATATATGCTGGTTGGTTTTTGTTTTCAAAAACATATATAGATGTAACAATACAGAGACATACAATCTCTACTACTGCTCTGTTCATGGTTTTGGTGGTCTGAATTGTTATTATATTTTAAGAATCACAGATTATAATACTTTATGTGGATGAATCATACTATGATTGTAATATGTAGATGAGGCATGCAGTGATCGTGATATTCTAAAGTTTTAAACTTTCTTTCTTTAGATAAGGCATACAGTGATTGTAATACTTTTTTAAGTCATTGACTGTAATACTTTTTTTCTTTTTTTTTTTCTTTTTTTTTTTGAGGAAGTGCACAAGTTGAATTATGTTGAAAATTTATAAAATTTTAAACCGCCAAACCGATTCGCATCCATCCGCCAAACCGTCAATCCGCTCAATCCACATCCGCCGGATTGGCGGACGGATGCGGATTGATTTTCTCCAATCCGTCAATCTAGCGGACGGATGGCGGATTGGAAGTTCTGTGGCCGCAACCGACCCGCGCCCACCCCTAATTAGAATCCATCGGACTTGAGTTTTGGAATTGTGAATCCCCCGGACTATTTAGTTAGATTGGATATGTATCCTATGTTTATTTTTTCATGGAATTAGATGTTTGGAAAAGACTATTTTTAGTGAATCCAACGTTTGGTTGGACGGATTGGATAGGATAAATGAACAAATGACTATTTTACCTTTTTTTAATTGTTTACTAAGTAATGGCAATATTAAACATATCTTTAATATTTTAATTTTTAGCTAGATTAAATAAAATTTTATTTTATTTTATTTTTTACACAATTAAATAAATTTATTTTTTAAATAAAATAAATAAAATATCAATAAAAATATATGTTATTTTTTAATTAAAATTTTAAATAAATTTATTTTTAAAAATAATAATAATTAAATAATGAAATTAAATAAAACATCTATTAAAATTTAAATAATGAAATTAAATAAATTATAAACAAAATTTTAAAAAAAACATCAATAAAATATCAATAAAAAATTATTTTAAAAAATTAAATAAATAAAACATCAATAAAAAGTTAAACAAAATTATTTTATTTTTAAATATTTTATTAAATTTTACTAAATATAATACATAATTAAATAATAGAGGGTCAAAATGGTCATTTCATCACCTAATCCTAACCGTGGTTAGTCCCCTAAAAATTGTCCCATACCCCCTAGGATACAATATATGAAGATAAGGAGTCCGGTCGGATTCCATGTCCGGCGGACTAAAAAAAAAACAAACGCCGGATAAAGAGTCTCTTCCGGATTACAGTCTCAATAGTGAATAATCCCTCCCCTTATCCCCTCAATCGAACACACCCGAAATTCTCTTTCAAAAAGTTGATCCATTCTTATTTTACCACACCAATTTTAATTTCATTAAATTCCCTTTCAAAACGTTACCACACCAATTTTAATTTCATTAAATTCCCCTCATCCTTTTCGATTCCTCAGCTTCTTTAAGATCTGCCCCTTTGAGACCATCTCCAACGCTGTATCAAATCTGATATAAATTTGAATTTTGATAAAAATGCTACTGTTCATGGCTCCAACGCTCACCAAAGCTGGCACCAAAATGAGATTTCACCAAATCTTTCATCAGATCGACGAGGAAGAAATAAATTCACCAAAACACTGTTACGGACCGTTGGAGGGGGACCCGGGTCGACCAACCGGTTGCCCACCAGTTGACCAACCGGTCAACCAGTAAAAGGTTCAAACAGTTCAGCAAAAAATTCAAAAAAAAAAAAAAAATTATTTTTTTGCCTAACCGGTTGACCGGGCGGTCGACCACCCGGTCGTTCTGAAAAAAGTTCAAAAAATTCAAAAAAAAAAAAAAAAATTTTTTTGGGCAAACCGGTCAACCGGCCGGTCGACCACCCGGTTATCCCGGGACAAATTTGATGAATGGTGAACCGTTGGAGCATCTGTTATCAAATTTGATAAAATGAATGCTTTTTGACTCAGATTTGGTGAAAAATTTGAGTAAGCGTTGGAGATGCTCTGACATAGCAATTTGAGGCCAGACAAACAACCCAGCAAAAAGCAGACGTTACCGCACCAATTTTAATTTCATTAAATTCCAACCAAAACGTCTATCCGTTTCGATTCCTCAGCTTCTTTCATTAAATTCTAACCAAAACGTCTATCCTTTTCGATTCCTCAGCTTCTTTAAGATCTGCCCCTTTGACCAGCAATTTGAGGCCAAACAAACAACCCAGCAAAAAGCAGCCATGGATGGTATCCGTCAGTTGCAGAGACAGTTACACAACTTCCCTTTATCGCGAGGTCAGTATATTTCACAAAGTTGCAGAGACATTTACACAACTCCCCTTTATCGCGAGGTCAGTATATTTCGCAAAATTTTCAATTGGGTTGCCCTGTTTAGGGTTCTTTTTTGATTTATGTGGCTTTGATTTCGATTCTTTGATTTTTTTAATGATGGGTGGTTGTTTTTTGGGTTGCGAGAAGGGTTTATTGGATGATCAGTTTAGGCAGCTTCAGAAACTGGAAGATGAGAGCAACCCAGAGTTTGTTGTTGAAATAGTATTACTCTTCTTCCAAGTTTCTGAGAAGCTTCTCAACAATTTGACCTCTTCTCTGTGAGAATCTTTTGTCTATCTTGTCTTGGTTGTATTTCTAATATACTTTTGTCTATCTTGTCTTGGTTGTATTTCTAATATATGGGAATTGAATATGCTGATTAATGGGTTGTTTTTGGATTATACAGACAAGAACAGATTGTAGATTATAAACAGGTGGATGCCCATGTCTACCAGTTTAAGGCTAGTAGTTCCAGGTATAGGTTTATTCATGCATTTTTTTTTTTTGGGGGTTGAATCTGTAAATCTTTACGGACTAAAATGCTTTAATCTGTGTCTTCTTAAGATTACTTGACTTATTATTTCTTTACAAAAACCATAATTTGCTTATTCTTGCATTTTTCTTTAATTTTGTAAGTTTTATTGACTGAAATGATTTAATCTGTGTTCTTAAGAGTAATTGTAATGTTGATGCTTTATTATTACAAAAACATAATTTGCTTATTCTTGCATTTTTCATTATATCTACAGTTATTATTGACTAAAATGATTTAATCTGTGTTCTTAAGGTCATCTTTAACGCTTCACCTTTACTTTCATCAAATTTAAAAGTGTAGACTTTTGTTGCTCCAACGCTTACACCAAACTAATTTCAAATCCACGATATCCTAAACTTTTCATCAAATTAAGGATGAATGTGTCTTTCATCAATTTACTGGACATAGTTGTTGGAAATTTGCAGCATGCACCATCATCGGATGACCGGCCTGATGTCGAGCCGGTTGTCCCCTCGGTCGACCGGCCGGATATCTCCTGGTCGACCGGTGGTTTGATGAAATCCCAGATTACTCTATTGAAATGCGTGATATCTGCATCTCTATTGTTTAATCTTTTTCTTTTTTTTCCCATCAAATTTGAGTAAAAACTTGAATAAAAGTTTCATCTAATATCGCGCGCTTCAACAGAGGATTTGGATCTTTCATCAAATCACTGATCGACCGAGGGGACGATCGGGCGGATGTCTAGCTGGTCAACTAGCTAGTGTAAATTACCCGGTCTCAGAATACTTGTAATGTTGACGACTTAATATTTCTTTACAAAAACAATCAGCTTGTTTGGTTTGAATTTTCAAGATTTACTTTTAGAAAATTGACATTTTTTATTTTCTGTATTTTTTTGTTTTTATTGATTTTTTTTTAATATTGCAAGCATTTTTTTTTTTAAATTTTTAGATAAACCTAACATAAATATACTTTAAAAGTATAATATTTGTGAAATTTTTTTTTTAGAAAATTCACTAAATACCAAAAATACAAAAAAAAATTTATAAGAATTCAGTACATTTTTCATATTCTTGTATATTTATTGATTTTTTAAAATATTTTTTTTATAAATATTTTACTTTTTAGATACATCTAAGTAAGGTACATCTAAAAAAGTAAAAAAAAAAATTGCTTAAAATTTTAAAAATATTCCCTTGAAAAAAAAACATAAAACAGAAAACTCAATTTTCAAAAAATGGAAACCAAACACACTGAATAATTTTATGAGACAGAACCCATCGTAGAACTGAGCAGCATGAGTGGAACTGAGCAGCATGAGTGGAGTAGTCTCTTCAATGGTGGCCCCATCGTCTGATGTGTATGGCTGCCATTTTTTTTTGTGGTTGGTTCTAAGTTCATAGAATTACTGTTACAAAAATCCATGCTTCTACTTTGTAGGAAATTTAAAATGAGAGATTTGATGTGAGTTAAAAATGTGATTAGATTACTCTCCCAACAAATTGTTATTGGATAAATTTTTTGTTTTTTTGTTTTTTTGAGCATTTGATAGAAATTGTGTTCTATGGTTAACAGCATAGGTGCACCGAGAGTCAAAAATATGTGTGTCGCCCTCGGAAACTACTGCGATGAGAAGAACCTTGAAGGGTGAGTTTTGCTTCACACTCTTCTTGTCGTTGTTTTTTATCACCAAATATAAAAGGTGGGGGTAATGGTGCAAAAATCTCTTATTTGTCTATCAAAAATGCATTGGCCAATTCAGGTGTGGAAAACCGATCTCTATAGGAAAACATAGTATCATCCATGGTTTTAAAAACCGGACCGGACCGGACGGTTCAACCGGTTGAACCGCCGACCGGTCGGGGTTTCGGTCCGAATACACCCACTGAACCGGTCATAGTGGAAAACCGGCCTATTTTGAAAGAACCGGGAAAACTGGTGGTCGAACCGCCGAACCGGTCGACCCGGTTCCGGTTCACCGGGTTGATAGAACGAATTTTTTGTGTTTTTTTTCTTTTTTTATTATTTCTTTCTTTCTTTCTTATTATATATATATAATAAAAATTTAATTGGAAACTCTCTTTCAAGGGTCTTCTCTTGTGAGGAATCCCATTGAGAGCTTGAAATTATTGTGAAAGCCTCTATCTATTTATAAGAAAAAAATTCTTCCAAAAAAACTCAAGAAATCTATGTGGGATTCAATCAAATTTATTGGAGGGAAACTTAAAATTTTGATATCCCTCCAAAATTTTTTATCTTCTTTCAATCAAATTATTTGAATTAAAATCATATGAAGGGAATATTGAATATTTAATTTCTTCTTCCAAAATTAAAACTAATAATATTTTTAAATATATTTTTATATTTTTTAATAAAAAAAGTATTAAGAGAAATATTTAAGATTATTAAAATTTTTAATTTATAATTTTATTACTTATATTTTTATTTAAATATAATTTTAATATATTTATGACGTCACGGTTCGATTCCGGTTCAACCCGACGGTTGAACGGTGACCCGTCTACCTGATCATTTTTCCGATTCATTTACCGATCCGGTTTTTAAAACACTAGTATCATCCATGCTTGAGTCATTATCACTACCGGCCTCATTTGGTATCATAATTTTTCCTCAGTTGAATTTTTGGAGGGGAATACCGCTGTCTCCATGTATTTTTGGCATAGGAAGATTTTTTTCTTTTTTCCTTGTTGATTTTATTTACTTTTTGGAGAATTGTAGGGTTTGTTTGGTTTGTATCTCAATATACAATTTTTAAAAAGAAAATTCAAAATTTTTAAAAAGAATTCCAATATCACTTTTTCTCTCTCCTCTCTCCTACTCAATCATTTTCTATTCAACTACAACTAGGGTTGGTTTGGGATGTCCTAAAAAAGTGTACTTTTTATCTTTTTATGAAAAGATGTGCAAAAAAATAAAGAGGTGATGTGATGGAAAAAAAATAAAAAGATAAAAAGATGGATTATATAGGTCACCCCAAACCAGGCCTAAATCATCTCAAACTCCCAAACTATTTTTAAAATATACAACCAAACAAATCAAAAAAAATTCTAAACTCTCTTCTCAAAATTTTTTTTTGAAAATTTATCTTGAAACACAAATCAAACACACCTGTATATTCCCATACATGTTTAATGCATAGGAAATAGGAAACTCCCTCCCCTAAACACGGTGTGTATAGTTTAGTGCCCCTTTTGTTGGCGTCATGCAATAAAATTTCTATCTTCTACTTACAAAAAAGAAAAGAAAAGAAAAGAAGAAGTAAAACCCATAAATTCATTGATTTGACCTTGCACTTGAACATGCTTTTTCTAAATCAATGATGGTTGACAATCATAGTTATCAATTATCACCATTGGAATGGAACATAGCTAAATATGGCTGGAAAATGTTGAAACAACCTGAACAGACTGCCTTGGTATGGAAAATTAGCAGGACAAACTCGGAGCTATTTGTGCTGTTTTTCTTGTGATGTCGTATGCGTCAGCTTATTTTGAGCTGTTCAACAAGATTCATAACTATGCCTACCTACAACTCTGTTATGCTTCTTGTAAATAGTGCAATACCATATTGTGATGTTGGGATGAGTTGGTTGTTCCATGCAGGTGTGTGAGATGCCTGCAACAATTGAAACATGAATATAATCTCGTGAAGAGCAAGCTTGAAGCTTTGTTAAGGGTAAGCACTATTACGAAAGAAACTGATATTTTTGTAGAATGACTTCGATTATTTAAAATGAAGGAACTCGATAATTCTTTTTGAACCCCTTCTCTGTTTGAGCATCCCAAATCATATATCCTCTGCAGTGAAGAAGCATCAAATTGATGTTTTCTTTTTTGTCCTTTGCTTTTCTTTTCTTTTCTTTGCTTTTCTTTTATTTTCTTTACTTTTTATTTGGCTGCTCATAGGGATCCTCATTCATTTGAAAACTTTTTTTTAGACATTAGACCATTAGCGTAGTCTCTATATTTGTTTTTTTTTTCCTTTTTTTCTTTTGTTTGTAATTTGTTCTCTGTTCATTTTAGCTGGAGCAAAAAATCTTGGCAGCTGGTGGGTCAATTCCGATAATGGTGCAAGTAGAATTAGTTTAATTTCCAAACTTGTGAAACAAAGAGATGGTGAAGAGTTGATGTTCTGGAGAGCTATTTTATGAGTTTTGTAGTTGACAATCAAAGCTGCTTTTGAGTTGCTAGAGGAATTATGTTAGATGTAGGCAGTCTCGTTTGACAATTACATGTTTTAACCAAAAAGTCATTATAAGTTGTCACATCATTCTCTCTATTTTTCTATATATCTTTTCGTAAAAAGTCAAAAAATTACTAAAATAGTTTGTTCCTAAATGAGACCTTGTAAGAAAAGATTAGTCATGGAATTCAAGTCTCGTTTGATAAGTGGTGATTTTAGCTAAAAAGTTAACAAGTCACTAAAAAAAACTAAAAAGTTAACAACTTATACAAAAAAGTGAAAGATTTTCTTTTCCCTTTTTGTACATCTTTTCGTAAAAAATTAAAAAATTATCCTAAATACTAGTTTGTTTTAAATTATATTTTAGCTAAAAAATCAAAAAATTATTAAAAAAAAAGCCTGTTATAAACAATTTTTTTGCACCTTTTCAACATTGGATGCATAGTCTCTCTCCTGTAAAATTGATTTCATTTTCATATCATACTTTTTTCCGATGGATGCTTTTTTTTTTTTTTTCCTTCCTATTTTTTTTTTTTGGGGGGGGGGGGGGGGGTGGCCTTTGAGCCAGAATGAAAATAGTTTCATGTATTTTTAGTAAAAGTGTTATTATCTATAGAATTATTCTGTACAAGGTATGAATGTAAGTGGAGACAAGTCTATTTTTTATGATTTTTATTTTAATAATATCTCACATATATTTTTATTATTTTATTTTACTTCTCTGTTTATGTTCGGTGCTTTTGTAATTTACATATTTGATTGATAAAAATTCATTAATAATATGACAATTCTTTTAAGTTTAAATTTTCTTTTCAAACTTGAGTTCGACTTGTTTTCGTAATTGAGTTGACTTTTGTCAAGTTAAAGTTTCTCAAATGTTTGATGAGTCGAGCTCATGTTCTATTCTTTTACTTGAGGTCCAATATTTGGAGTCTTTTTTTAGTGTGTGGGTATTCTTCGTAAATTTTAAAAAATTGAACTCGTGATTCTTTATAATCCAATATATTGGTGTTCCACTAATATATCTTATGATGTAGGTTTTTGATGAAAAGCATAATTTAATAAATTTTTGTAAATTGTGTTTGAATTAAGAATTTGTGGTGAAATTTAAAAAATGAAAGTATTTTTTTCACCCCATCTTGCACAACATCCTGACCATCTCTCTTTGATTTATTCCGCCTTAAATATAATTTGTATGGAGGGCGGAACATTGCAAACTCACCAACCTTGTTGCCATGATGAATTGTAACTTTTTCGAATTTAATTCTCTACATTAAATTGGTAGATGGGTATGCCAAAAGAAAATTATTTAAGAGTTCTAAAACAATGAATTCTAATAGCTCTAAATACACTGTAGTTCCAATTGAAGATATTTTGCTCTTTGTTTTTTTTGTTTTTATTTGTTGCACTGCCAGCTCATTAGAACGGGTTTAGTGCTCTTTTTTTAGTGGTATGTATCACCATTGATGCCAAAAACAAACTTAAGATTACAAGTGATGAATTAGTTGCATCAATTAATGTGTGGTATTAATGCCTTGATAGAACTCATAAATGGTGATATTACTCAACCAAAAATGCTAGAGGTCTCAAAAATTCTACCAAAAGTTTTATCAAATGTCTCACATGGGTGTGGGACCCACACCCATGTGAGACATTTGGTAAAACTTTTGGTAGAATATTTGGAGTCTCTAGCATTACTCTTACTCAACATCAACATCACTTCTAATCACGGGATGGTTGGCCTAGTGGATGATAACTGGGGTCTGGAGATTTGTTCATTTCCAGATTTCAGGTTCGAATCTCCTAACCAGCAAACACATACTTTAGAAATTTAAAGAAAAAAAAAAAATCACTTCTTCAATATCACATAAATCGATTACAACCTTACAAATATGTGAGAATACCATGGGTAGTTTTAGACAAGTATATTTTTTCTAACATTAGTAGAGAACCGCTTTGTTTATACTATTTTATAAACCAACATTGCAAGAGTTTGGCTTTAACACAAATTTTTTTATTTATCTTTTAGTGAAATAATATTGTGTTTGGTTGAGTTTCTAAAATCTATTTTTTGGAAAGAAAAGAAATATATTAATCATTTTCATATGATTTCTCATTTTTAGGATGGAAATTATTTTTAAAAATTCATAAATATCTTTTTTGGTGTTTATTTTTGTCCAACTAATTTCTAATTTTTCAAAAAAAAAAAAATCAAATAACAAGTTATGCTCAACCAAACAAAGAATTTGCTAATTATTTATTTATTTAAGGAAAATGTTTTGTGGCACTAATTTGTTGAGCACTAATGGCACAAATTTCCATTTCAGGTAACTGTTTTGTTTTTTTTTGCTTTATATGGAAATTAGGGGCATTAGTGCCCCCAATTTTAGTGCTACAAATCAAAACCCTTTATTAATTTGGATAAATTACAAACTAGTTTAACCAAAATAAATATACACAAAAGTAGTTTTAAATTTTCACAGATCATTCGTGACCTAAAAAAGAGAAAAAATCATATGAAAGTAATAAATTTTTTTTAAAAAAAAAAATATATAAGTAGAACAAGCCTATGAAATGTGATGAGAATAAGGGCAAAAAGTCCGATAGAATAACTATAAACTATGAGAAACACAAAAATCCACCAATCAACCCATTAGATTAAGAAAGGAATAAGAAAATGTTGTTTTGGTTCATGAATTTAGAGAGAGATTTGAAAAGGAAAAGAGAAAATAAAAAAATATGTGAAATGTAAGTGAAATTTAATTATATTATATTAACATTTCACTTTTATTTTTTTTCCTTTTTCAGATCTCTCCCAAATTAACTAAACACAACTTTAAAAAAAACATTGCGCATGTTGTGCTCGTTTCGAAAGTCGCCACCTAAATATTTTATTTTTGGGAAAATTTAGGAAATCCTAACTCATGCCTAAGGCCACGTGTCCGTCATCACCAAAGTTGCCTCGGCTCGGGAACTAAGGTACGAGAGGGGAAGGTCATGTAATGAGCACCCCCGCTCGCCGATTTCATCTTCATGAATTTTCGTGTCAAATTGATGATGTCACTGTTATCTACTTCAGCTTGTACTGGCGGAGGTGGAGGGGGCAAGGGTTGTTGTCTCTGTTGTTGAGTATTCCATATCTGTGAAGCTAGGTCGGTGATGGTGGCGGATCGGCCAAGCTTGGTCAGTGATGATGGCGGTGATTCGGACAGCTTGGGAGGATGGAGATCGGCGGTGGGAGAGACGTTGGAGCATATTAACAAATGGAGATTGCCAAAAAAAGAACCAATAACCTCTCTAATCAAACACGATGGACATTAGATGATGAATGACACTTCACGAATAGTTGTTAAATGTCAAAATAACAGTTAGCTTGTTTCCAATAAGATGTTTCACCAAAAATGAAATTTAAATAATGGCACACAAGAAGAGGATGATAAAAGAAAGGTAATTAACCTAATAAAAATAGCACTTAGTCTCGTTTGGGAACATGTTATTTTAGTAACTTTTTAACTTTTTAGCTAAAATATGAGATAAAAAAACTAGTATATTTGGGGTGACTTTTTGATTTTTTACGAAAAGATGTGCAAAAAATAGAAAGAAAAATGAATATTTGACTTTTCGGTATAGGTTATAGGCTTTTTGACTTTTTTAATAACTTTTTGACTTTTTAGATAAAATTTTAACTTACCAAACGAGGCCTTATACTCTACCTTCTCTCATCTCTATTCTCTCATCTTTATTTAAGAATTAACTTGATCATCAAAGTGCCTTCTAATAACTATCGATCCAAGAGGCAGGACAATTTTAATGTATTATGTTCTTGAAAAAAAAAGAAAAAGGCAGTGGTTGGGGCCCCGAAAACAGGGTGCCCCGAATGTCCCTAAACAGAAAACCAAGGCATGAGGAAAAAAAAAAAAAAAAAAAAAAAAAAAAAAATCAAAGAAAAATGATCAAAACGACGTCGTTTTAGTCATTAAGAACATGAGAGGCAGATTTTTTAAAGGCAAAAAATATTTCTGAAAAAGAAACTAGCACCATGTCAAATTGCTCCTCTCTAGTAGGAGGAAGTTTTGGCCCCGTACAGTCTCGCATATTTGTGAAAGAGATGATACACCACAGCAATGTACTGTTTACGCAAAATACCACATGGGTTTGGTGCAATAACACACATCCCAATGCAATTAATCATGTGGAGGGGGTTGATGGGAGGCCTTTCCATTCATGGACCACATTGCATGCTCCTAAATACAAAGATAGTGTGGTGTGAGTCAAGTGAAGTTTAGAAGCAATTTTGTTTGTTGCATTTGAGGAAACTCAGATTCATAGACAAATACATAAGCCCAAAAGTGTTAAAATAAATAAATAAATCCTTAGCATTTAACAAATGGGGCTGGCTTCCCTCCAGTCTAATCACTGACTTGAGAATATTGTTAAACCCGTGGAGGCTTATCACATATTCCATTTTGATAATTTGAACAGTTCAATGCGTAGAACTTGTTGAGTACTATATGTCTGTTAAAAATCATATTGATCGGATATCGATAGTTACGTGATTAATCAGTTTTGTATAAAAAAATGGACGGTAAAAAAATAAACGGTTGACAGAAATCTGATCCGATGAGATAGCTATCGATATCCGATCAACGTAATTTTTTACAGGCATATAGTACTCGACGAGTTCTACACATTGAACGGTTCAGATTATCGAAACGAGACTTGTGGTGGACCCCACAGGCCAACAATACCCTCCAGTCCAATCACAGACTGGAGGGAAGCCCAGCCCTTAACAAATTGCTTTACATGTGCAACCGATTTCCTCTTTTTACACTTGAATAATTTTCTATATAAATATTTATTTTTTATAACTGTAATTTATAAATTGATATGACAATTGAGTTGTTTTTAACATTTATTAAAATTGATATAATGGTTGGTCAAAACTATTATATCTTATTATGACGACAATGTTTGAATCTTTTTTTGATCGGCAAAAAGAAGAAACTTTATTGATAATAGTCAAAGAGCATAACAATTGTCATTATACAATAAAAATGACAAGTGCAAGTAGCATCACAGTTATACTAATTGATCCTAATTAAGTTGACACCAACCAACAAACTCTTCTTATCACAAGCAAGACTTATTCTCCCGACTGCAACCTCCAATATATGTTGTAGGAAATATATATGTAGTGGAAATAATAGATTCAAGCATATACACTTAAGCCAAATATAATACAAGTGAATTATGTGTCTCCCATGACGAACATGAACCTCTGAGTGTTGGATTAATACTACAGTGATGAGTGTTACCCTTTGGTTCATAATACAAAGGTTCTTTGTTATTTGCTTTTCTTTTATTTTCTTTGCTTTTTATTTGGCTGCTCATAGAGATCCTCATTTATTTGAAACCTTTTTTTTAGACATTAGACCATTAGCCTAGTCTTTATATTTGTTTGTTTTTTTTTTCTTTTTTTTTTTTTGTTTGTAATTTTTTCTCTGTTCATTTTAGCTGGAGCAAAAAATCTTGGCAGCTGGTTGGTCAATTCCGATAATGGTGCAAGTAGAATTAATTTAATTTCCAAACTTGTGAAACAGAGATGGTGAAGAGTTGATGTTGTCGAGAGCTATTTTATGAGTTTTGTAGTTGACAATCAAAGCTGCTTTTGAGTTGCTAGAGGAATTATGTTAGACGTAGGCAGCCTCGTTTGACAATAACATGTTTTAATTAAAAAGTCAAAAATTGTTATAGTCGTCATTTTATTCTCTCTATTTTTTACATATCTTGTTACATATTTTTTCGTAAAAAGTCAAAAAATTACTAAAATAATTTGTTCTCAAACAAGACCTTGTAAGAAAAGATTAGTCATGGAATTCAAGTCTCGTTTGACCAATAGTGATTTTAGCTAAAAAGTCAAAAAGTTATTAAAAAAATCAAAAAGTTAACGACCTATACAAAAAGTCAAATATTATCTTTTCTCTCTACTCTTTGCACATATTTTCGTAAAAAATTAAAAATTCATCCTAAATACTAGCTTTTTTTAAATTATATTTTAGCCGAAAAGTCAAAAAATTACTAAAAAACTCTGTTATAAACAATTTTTTTGCACCTTTTCAACATTGGATGCATAGTCTCTCTTCTGTAAAAATGATTTCATTTTCATATCATCATTTTTTTCAAATGGATGTTTTTTCTTTTTTTTCTTCATTTTTCTTATTTGTACGGGGAGCAAATATTCCGGCAAGCCCGTACTCCTTTCTTCCGTGCTTCGTTTCTGTCCGATCACCTGAAAGCACAACGGCAGTGAGCTACCCGGCGGTGTGTGGCCGGAAAACCCCTCCGACGATCAAATTAGCACACACCAAGGGATGGAGAAAGGGAAAGAGGGTGTTTGTGTGTAGGTATTTTCTTACCAAAAAATGTTTGTGTGTCCTCCCGTATGGGGGGCGCAGACATGCCTATATACCCTCTGCGCCCCATATCCACTCCCAGTCATCTCCTGACACGTGGCTCTGCTATCCCATCTGTCAGCGTAAACCTTGCTGATCATCACCTAATCTCAACTGCCAGCCTTCTCTGCTGGAGCTCGACAGCCAAGCTGCTCTATCCATGGCCGGGCTGTGCTACATGCCCATGCACTTCACTGGCCAAGGTCGAGAGAATCGGGCTAGGCAGCATCTCGGCACAGCCATGCCCAGGACGTCTCATGCTCACCTGTGGTCGGCCTTCCTGCCGAGCAAACAAGTATCTCGGCTGACTACGTCTTTCCGGGCGCCGTTCAGTCAACCCGACTGGCTCCGTCTATGCCATACGTGTAGCTCGGTCCAACCGAGCGTTGCCTTGGCCGAGCAACCACTTTCCGGACTGGGCAGCGCATACTTGGCCCAACACCTGCCCGGCCCAGGTCCTAGTAGCCCAATTCTGGACGGATCGCAGATCATCTCGGGCCAATGATCCACTCGGCTGCCAATCTTCTCGGCCGTTACCTCGGCCCACTTCAAGATCATAAATGTCCCTCTCAATTGCCCCTTAATTCCGTCCGCTGAAGCGTGACTGGGATTACTTATTCTGATCGGGGTAGCACCTTCTCGGTTCTCAGCTTATTTTTCGTCAACCGGGCAAGTTGGCAAGCTTGCTATCAGACTAGCCCGGTCTGTACCCCGGTCAACGCCCATTCCGATCTTGCTGTCTCTTCGCCTGCTCGGCTGACGCCTCACCTGCCCCCCCCGTCTCTTCAACTCTGACACTGCCATTAACGGTGACAGGTGGCGTCCCCCCATTGGTCCTCGAGCAGCCACCCAGCCGTCGCAAGAAATTCAAATTTTGGCGGTTTTTGTGGCTATATACATGCCAACCCCTTCTTCCCTGTCCTTCTTACTGAATCTCCCTTCCTTGTTGATCCAGAGCTCTTGTGCCCCTTCCCCTTGCTCGCCGTTGCTGTACTCGCACTCGAAGTAACCATCCTCACAATCTCCTGGTAAGTCTTTCAACCCCCCTTTTGTTGTCATTTTCTTTGATGTTTCACACATTAGGGCAGAAAAACATAGCCTTTAGGATTTGGGCATCAAAACGATTCGAAACCTATAAACGTTCATGGTGTTCTTCATTTCCCCTGAAGAACACTGAAGAACTGGGGCAGACCGGGCTCCTGGTCTCCATTTGATCCAAAAAACTCTTAGAAGCGAGCAACTAACATGTTTATCACAAATCCAGCAAAAACCGAGATAGCAAAAAGGACCTGGTCGCTCAATATCACGACCCAAACCCGGCCCTATGGGTTTAGCACCGTAACCGGCCAGTAATCCGTGATTACCGAAGGCCTGCTTAACAGTAATACAGTATAACAGAGTTCAGGGCCTGGCGGAAGCCAATACAGTATATAACTAGTGTCCATTGAGCTGTGAAAATCTGTATGCCAAAAACATTTTCATGCATTCATACGGTTCAGAACAGTACAGTCTATACAATCATACACAAACATTCAGTACAGGGACTTAATCCCCCAATAACAGTACAGTAAAACAGTAGACAGTCTATACAGTGATACAACACAGTGAGGAGACCGACGGGAAAAACTAAAACAAAATCCCAAGGCCATAACACGGCAATGCGGAACCTCACAGTGAGGCACATAGGCTGGCTGACAAAACTGGAATACCCCGACGCTTCTAGCTCTGGTCCGGTGCCTGTACACCTACATATATATATGAGCAGTGAGCTAAAGCCCAGTGAATAACATAATGTAAAGAGGTTAAGAATGTAATGTCCTTACAGTAATGAAAACAGTTCATTATTTCAATCAGTATTACAGTCGTTCAGTACAATAAACAGTCATATGTGGTACATCCATTAGCATAACAGTAACAGTAGGTCAAAAGACCGAACAGTAATGATGGCCAGTCATTCAGTAAACAGTATGGTTCCACCAGGGAACCGACAGAGATCTCTGTAACAGTAACAGTCAGTAACAGTAGTGCTAAGGATGCCACAGTACAGTTCAGAAATAAAGGACATACATTCATTCAGTAAATAATTTCAGTTCAGTAAACAGTTCAGTTCAGTATTCAAAAGATGACCATTTTGAACATATCTTTATACAATCGTTACTCACAGTGATTGGGCTACAGTGTGCTAGAGCGCGTCTCTCCAGTCGCCAACCCTAAACAGTTAACAAATAGAACGCACACTAAGTTTAACAGTCGGGAAGGATGATAATTGGATCCTTAAATTTCTTCGGTGTGGTTCTACGTCTAAATCCTCATTAAGATGTCTTAAACTAGGCCTAAGAATGCCTAGAATGGGATGAGGATGCAAAAATACAGTTGGAAGGCATTTTTCAAAAGTTGCTGAAAACAGGCTCCTCGCTCGAGCGAGCCTTCCTTCGCTCGAGCGAGCTTCCAAAATCAAAGGCTTCGCTCGAGCGAAGAAGCCAAATCTGGAATTTCCAGATTTGTCTCCCAAGTTCGAACTAAGCATTCAAACATCCAAGACTCAACCTCTTGGCCCCAAATTCTGGAAAATACATCCCAATACAATGAATAGCAAGTTTCAAAAGCCAATTAACACATGCAAGGCCCAAAGGTGAGTCAATTAAAACCATTTTCAAACCCATTTTCAAGAACACTTTCAAAACATGCAATGTATGGGTTTTTAACCAAATCCAAGCTTCAATTCTTATCCAAATGGACTCATTTCTTTGAAAACAATGTGGAAACATGGACTATGACAAAAACATGAACATGCATGTATAATCCATCATGAATCCCACTCTAAAATGCACCAAAATGGCCATGCATGCAACAATCCAAGCAATATTCAACCTCTATGCACTAAATCATGGCTTGATTCTACAATGGAACCTAGAACTTGCAAGATGGAGTTCAAGGCAACAAGAAGAAGATGAATATTTCTTACCTAGAGTGTTGATTTCAAGTCTAGCAAGCTCAATTTAGCAATTATGCTACAATCTTCAAGTTCTTTAGCAAATTCAACAAATGAACCCAAATTTTTCTCTTAACTCTCCCTCTCTCTAACTCTTGGTCGGTTGTAAAGGCAAGAAGGAGCTGATCAATTGTTGATCTAAGTGTATTAAGGCCCTCTAATGGTAATAAACAAAGGGGCCACTCACATGGCAATTTCGTAAATAAGTTGAACTTGGCAATTAACTCATTTCAATCTAATTTAATCATTCCTAATCAATTTTCAGATAATTATACCATTAAATCGCAAATATTCTACCGATTATAAAACACTAAACGGTTCTCCATTCGGCCGCCGATAAGGCCTTCAATTAGCAATTTAAACACATAAATATAAACAGATAGTTAACAAATCAAACCGATGCAGTATGCAATACAACAAATAATCTTATTCAATTTCAGTTTCGATTTCAATCGATTTATTCAGTGCTTCAGGTAATTCAATTATCAATCATTATCAGTTCAATTTAGCAGTAATCAGTACGTATTTCAGTAATTTCGGTAAACGGTATGAGGGTTGTTACAGTCTCCCCTCCTTATAAGGAGTTTAGTCCTCTAAACTCGAGTCACCTTCAGTTTGGAAGAAAACAGGATTCAGCGGGAACAAATCAGGATATCGCCTAGCCATGTCATTTCCCTTTCCCAAGTGGCATACACGCCACCGTGGTTTTGCCAATCAACTTTCACCAGTGAGATCTCTTTGTTTCTCAGTTTCTTGATCCGTCGGTTTACAATCTGTATAGGCCGTTCCTCATAAGTGTAGTCATCACTCAACACTACTCGGGTAGGCTCAATCACATGGAACGGATCTCGAAGATAGTCCCTCAACATCGAAATGTGGAAGACGTTATGCATATGCTCCATCTCAGGAGGAAGTGCAACTTGATACGCCACCGGATTGATCTTCTCAATCACTTCATACGGTCCGACATACCGCGGCGCTAATTTGCCTTTGACTCCAAAACGAGTCTGGCCTTTCATTGGTGTCACTTTCACAAACACGTGATCACCCACTTCATACTCTCTATCCCGTCTTCTAACATCAGCATAACTTTTCTGTCTACTCTGTGCGGTTTTCAATCTTTGCTGTATCAGTTTGATCTTTTCAGTCGTCTCATAGACAATTTCGGGCCCAAGCAAAGGCCCATCTCCAACTTCTGCCCAGCAGATTGGAGATCTACACTTTCTGCCATACAATGCCTCGAAAGGCGCCATACCAATGCTCGAATGGTAGCTGTTGTTGTAGGCGAATTCAGCCAATGGCAAATGACTTCCCCAGTTCCCTTGGAAATCAAGGACACACATTCTCAGTAGGTCCTCTAAAGTTTGGATGGTCCTTTCTGACTGTCCATCTGTCTGAGGATGATAGGCACTACTCAGCCTCAATTCGGTACCCAATGCAGTCTGTAGGCTTTGCCAGAACCTCGATGTAAACTTCGAATCCCTGTCAGAAACAATAGACACAGGCACTCCGTGCAGTCTAACAATTTCATCAATATAGATAACAGCCAATTTATCCGCATTATAGATTGTCTTGACAGGTAGGAAGTGTGCAGATTTAGTCAGTCTATCAACAATAACCCAAATGGAATCCATACCTTTCCTGGAGCGAGGTAACCCAACGACAAAGTCCATCGTGATATGCTCCCATTTCCACTCCGGTATGGGCAAGGGTTGCAGTAAACCTGCGGGTCGCTGGTGTTCCGCTTTAACTTGTTGACAATGGAGACACTTGGATACAAATTCAGCGATCTCTTTCTTCATTCCTAGCCACCAGAAATTCTGTTTCAAATCTTGGTACATTTTCGTATTCCCCGGGTGAATAGAAAACTTCGAACTGTGGCCTTCTTGCAGAATTCTTCTTTTCAGTTCACTGTCATTCGGTACACACAGTCTTTCTTGAAATTTCAATACATTATTCTCAAATTTGTAACCCGGTCTCGGCTTAGACTCTCTTTCTTCGATGATCTTTTTCAAAAAGTCATCCAGTTGCTGTTTCTCTTTAACTTCTTCAATCAAGGCTGGTTGAGCAGTAATGGCAGCTATTGTTCCGCCTTGTTCTCTCAAAACAATTTCAATCTCAGATTTTTCAAGATCATAAAGCAATTCTTTCTGCCCGGTGAGCAAACAAGCTATGTTCCCAGTCGATTTTCGGCTCAAAGCATCGGCAACGGTATTGGCTTTTCCCGGATGATACAGAATCTGTAGGTCATAATCTTTGATCAGTTCAAGCCATCTCCGCTGTCTCATATTCAGTTCCTTCTGGGTGAAGAAATACTTCAGACTCTTGTGATCGGTATATACTTCACATGTTGCCCCATACAAATAGTGGCGCCAAATTTTCAATGCAAAAACCACTGCAGCAAGTTCAAGATCATGGGTTGGGTAATTCTTTTCATGCGGTCTCAACTGTCGGGAAGCATAAGCAATAACTCTCCCATTCTACATTAAAACACATCCCAAACCTTTATGAGAAGCATCACTAAAAACAGTGTAACCATCTGTACCTGAAGGTAGAGTAAGGATCGGTGCAGTTACAAGTCGGGTTTTCAGTTCTTGAAATGCTGATTCCCTCTGGTCAGTCCAGTCAAACAATATCCCCTTTTGTGTCAACTGAGTCAATGGTAAGGCAATCTTGGAGAAATCTTTGACAAATCTCCTGTAATATCCAGCCAATCCCAAAA